>WBNH01011882.1:0-17251 GCA_013401255.1 Urocolius indicus
TGCCCAATGTAATTGCTCACTGCGCTCAGTCTGACGCTCAGCCCCAACAGCAGAACTGCAGCTCCTGCACTGGCCACAGCACCGCCCCGGCCCAGCTGCTGCCCTTATATCCCGAGCAGGATGTCACATGGGATTGAACAGCCTGGCCACGCCCCCCAGCGGCAGCTGGGGAGAGTTAATTCTATCCTGGCCAAACCCAGGACAATCATGAACTGTATCTATATATATATATATCTCAGAACAGTCTAAAAAGAGACAAAATGTCTCCCTCAGTCACTAGCATGAATCTTATTCATACTAAAACATGCAATATCACTGAGTATGAAAATTCCTTTGAAATTCAGTTTCTCCTTTCACAATGTGTAATTTTTCTTGATTTTTTGAAGGTTAATTATTTACCTTTTGCAGATTACAGTAAAGAGTTAAACCTTAGTATGGAGAGTATTACTGTTATTATTACATTAAAATGAATATACATAAAGAATCACATAGTGCCACCTGAAGTTATAACAGATTCACCTGAAAGCAATCATTGCACATTGATGGCTTTCTTGCATTAGGTAATCATAGTGAGATTAGATGAGGTTAAAATTAGCATTGGGGTGGTGGTGGGGGTAGGGGGGGAAAGAAACTGATCTGCTTTTATAAGACATTCCTTGACATCGTAATCTGTCCTGAAAAAACTCACAGATTTAGCCAAAGTTTCCAGGACAGTGAATCAAATAAAATGTACAATTTTGTGGAAAGTTAAAGACAAAACTTTGTGCCAATGACAATTTGTGAAATTTGTTTCAAATAGCAAATGTATTTTTCTCCTTACAAAGTTCTCACATTTGTTACTCTTCATCATTGTCACCCCATCCAAAGTTTGTTTTTCCCTATGCCTCATGATGCTGAGATGCATAGGGATATTTTTAATTTCCTCAGTGCTCTTACTCTAAGTACTTGTAGTTGCATCTCTTAGTCCTTGCAAACTGCATAAATAACTCATTGATGACAGCTGCATAAAACTATTTTTTGTATATACAAAAGATTTCCTTTGTAAAATATTTTCCAGTAGTCTTTTATTAGATTCATGTGGAAATCATAGATTAGATATAGTGTCCTACCAGTATTTACCCACACGTACAATATTTTCCTAAAATCTGGATAAATCTGCAGATATCTTTTTCTTAGCTAAATCCTTATTTATTGCATACTTTGCCTTCTCTGAGGGCCAAATTAACTTTTTTTTTTTTTTTTTCCCCAGGAAGCTACATTCTGTAACTCCACCGTTTATTACTCGGGGTGAGTTCATATAAATAACTCAGCTTCTAAAAACTCATAAATGTATGTAAGAAAATGACCCTCTCTATAGGCCATTTGACAAAATTTGGCTTCTAGTTCTAGGCACAAGTAGAAATTTTTATCTTTGCCTGTGAAAAAGGGAAAAAGTAGCCAGTTAATTCACAGGGACTACAATTGCAAACTCTTTCTGTGAGGGCTGGGCAAAGAATAGGAGAGTTTTTGATGCATATTCACACTTTTTAAAGAATCGATGTCAATCTTGTCTTTTGGAAACAAATGCCTGACTCTGCAAAATACTATCCAGCCTGCCCCTATTAGGGGATCTCTAATGTCACCAAAAACCAAAGAATCCTTCAGTTTGCTTCTTGCCTCTGTAAAATCTAATCTCATATCTCAACCTGGAAAAAATCTTACTTTATGGTGCATCACATTTGCAATATTTATATAGCAAGTAATCAATATCCCTCTAATTATGAACTTTGATGATTGCTGATAAACCTAGCAGCATGTTTAGAAATTTTACAGGCAGCAGTAGGATTAGTTCAAGCTGCTGAAGATGAGATTAGATGAGAAAAGTTGTGGGAAGAAATGGAGCAGGAAAGAAGTTTAGTCAAAAAGCATTACTAAATGCAAAAGAGTACATGAAGGTTGACACTAGAAATTTCCTGCTGTCATTTTCTCTTCAGAGGATGAAATGGAAGACTCCAGCATGGATCAGACTCAAACTGCAGACTTAACACATGCCAGTATTTTATAATGGCTTCTTAACTCTTCATCTTGTTCACCTCCCTCCCTTTGGTTTTAGGGGATTTCTACTAGCCTTTCTGATGGCATGAGCCGGGATATTCCACTGGAGGCAAGTGTTTCATATTAGAAATCTGAACCCTATCATTTTGAAGCCAGAGCTTTACTCTTGCTGCAGGTGTTTTACATCCTTTTAAAGCCCGTCTCATGATCCCGGCTGCTATGCTGAAAATGGCACACTGTAAATATGAGTGGCTTTGGTGTCTCTTTGGGTACCCCTTCACCTTGGAGCTGCCTGGACTGTAACTGTAAAAGGCACAAGAAGTTATATAGATTCATGAGGCTGCCAGACAGTCTCATTTACTGTAGTCCAGAATGGCTTTTACAATTAATCTTTGTTTTTCACCTTTTCATCATTTTGAGCCATATTCTTTTCTGAAAGACCATTTCTTCCTGATATGCCTGGAAATGAATGACATATGCGTATCGGTTGCTAAAACGTAAGAAGAAATGATGCACACCTGGATGCAAAAGTAATAAATCTAGCTTGTCTGGATAGATGAGAAGCAGATGTTAATGTTTCTCTGGGATTTTTTTTTTTTTTCTCTTTTTTTTTTTTTTGTCAACTGGGGAAAATTACCATCGTCTGACTGACTGTAGTATGTCCATATTATTTTTGGCTAGTTCACATGATGTGTGATGTTGATCTGGATTGATGTTTTCAAACAGACCATTCATGTTGTTGATAATTCAGATGCCAGTGAGCTGGCTTGGTATGCCAGACTGCATATATGATAGTATTTAATGCCAGATTGAACTTGTTGTGCTATTCCACACTATAATGGAGAATGGCTCCCCAGGTGTTTTGTGCCATATGTTTCATGATGTAGTGAATAAAGAATCCAAAGTGTCTGACCTGTATGTTGTAGTGTATCTTCTACCATCTTCCTCAGCTTAGGTTCTGGGAGTTTCTTGGATAGTAAATGTGTTGCTTCAATATAAGTAAATTATACAGCATCAACTATAGCACATCCCAGTGATATTTTCACTGGAAATCAAATTCACTCGGAAGAATTTGAGGCATGCATTTACAAAAACTAAGGTGAAGAAAAGGTGACAGAAGCTATAAGGAAATAGGAGCAAAGCTCAACATTCAGAGATCCATGGTACAGGCGTGTCCTACTGGGACATCCTGGGGTTTGTCATAGTGATGCCATGAAGAAGCCAGTCAGGACTCAATAGCCAATGTGACTATTAAGCAGGTATTCTTTATTGCAGCACTGGGGAACAAGGGGGATTTCTCCACCAAATGTGCTCACCTCAGCCTTTGGATTTTCAACTTATATTTACAACAAAGATGAATATTCATCACATTTCCAGGAAAGGGCCCACCCATAGTCCTGTCTTGGTCCACCTAAGTTACGCCTCTGTCTTGTTTCTTTTGTTGTCCTCTTTCTTCCTTTAGTGATCCCTTCATTAGAGATCACTGTTGGATTAAGATTCAAACTTTCCTTGCAATGTATTTTAATTCCTGTGTCTTTGGACATGATGAAAACTGGCCTAAAACTTCTGCCATCCCAGATAACAGGTTTTTTTAGGGCTAGCTAGGCAGGCCTTGCAATTATCAGTGGTGTACAATGTCCACATGTTCAAATATAGAACTAACATAATAGCTTCATCATAATAATTTTGTTTAGGTACATACCAGTCTTGAAACTATCAGGGCTAATCAATAGTAACTTCATTTAGGTACATACCAGCCTTGAAACTATCAACACTAAGCAATAGTTATGTTACAAGAAATAGCTGTGTGTTTCTAATAGCTCTGTTTGTGGGCTTACAAGACTAGAAGTTTCCTAAAACTATATGTGCAATTTTCTAACTAATATTGAAAGTTTTAATAAGCAAGCTTCCATAACCTAAACTTACCTATCTACCTATGAATCAATAGTTCCAAAAATGTTCTTCTACCCAAAAGAAATATTCCTGCTCAACAAAAATCTTTGATTAACTCTATTGAAGACAAAATACATTAGTTTTTTGCTGTCCTGAAACATAAGGATTTACAAAATTAGTTTATTTCCCTAATGCAGTTTTTCCCTTTGAAGGCAGAAAGAAGATGGTTTTTGCCTTAAGTGCTTCAATATTTGTGTTGCCACACAGGTGCAATAATGTCAGTCAGTTATCTCCAACTCCATCCAAAGTAATTAATTTTCTAAAATTTCATCTTTATATCAGTTTTCTGTTTTCTGCAACAAATATAAGGCAATAAATATTTTTTACATTTGATAAACCATCATGAACTGCTAACTTTGAAATGAAATATATGACACCACTGGTGTGACATCATTGGTTTAACGCAACTGTTTATCCCTTTTCTTGGTCACAAGTTGGACAAGAATTGGAAACTCTGGAGTGCAGCCCATCTCTAGTTACAATCTCCTTGTAAAATAGCTATGTGATGTAGCTTATGCTTTTTAAAAATTAATGGTAATAATACACTAGATAAATACATTTAAATAGCATTGAAGTGGGAACACAAAACAACAAAATGCTTTGAGGAATGGGATCTGGGAGTTCTGGTGGACAGCAAATTAAACACGAGCCAGGAATGTGTCCTTGTGGCCAAGAAGGCCAACAGTGTCATGGGGACCATTAAGAAGAATGTGGCCAGCAGATCAAGGTTGGTTCTCCTGGACTTCTAATCTGCCCTGATGAGACCACATCTGGAGTCCTGTGTCTAGTTCTGGGCTCCCCAGTTCAAGAGAGACAGGGAACTTCTGGAGAGAGAGAGTCCAGTGGAGGGCTACCAACATAGTGATGGGACTGGAACATCTCTCTTGCAAGGAAAGGCCATAAGACCTGAATCTGTTTAGACTGGAGAAGATTGAGAGGGAACTTTCTAAGTGCTTATAAATATCTAAAAGGCAGGTGTCAAGAGGATACAGTGAGTCTTTTTTTCTGTAGTATCCAGTGACAGGACTAGGGGTAACAGACGAAAGCTGGGATACAGAAAGTTCCACTGGAACATAAGTTAACATTTCTTTCCTGTGAGGGTGAGGGACACAGGCTGGCACAGTCTGCCTAGGGACTATGTGACGTCTTCTCTGGAGGTTTCCAAACCTGCCTAGATGCATTCCTGTACAACTTGATTGAGATGAAACTGCTTTAGCAGGGGTTTGGCCTAGATCTCTAGAGGTCCCTTCCAAACCTGTCCATTCTATGATTTTGAACAAAAAGGAGACATTCTGCCTTTAAAAAATGTGTAACATTATGTGTAACATTTTTGGCCTTCTACTGTATCTTGCTGTTTGTTGCACTTCAAGCAGATATTGAACAGTGATAGTCAACCAACTATTTTGGGATATTTTTAAACTTGTTAATTTAATTTTATGCATCAAGGGAGTCACCATATCTTTTAAACTTTCAGGTACTAACGTTGTATGCCTAAAATCTTAAATGTCTTTTCAAAGCAGGTGGCATCAAGCTGCAGGCAGATTCTGCTTTGCTCAGTTCTCAGTTCTGTCTGGGTAGGTGTCCTGGGTTTGGCCAGGATAGAGTTAACTCTCGCCAGCTGCCGCTAGCGGGGCGTGGCCAGGCTATTCCATCCCATGTGAGGTCAGGCTCGGGATATAAGGGCAGCAGCTGAGGCCAAGGTTGTGCTATGGTCAGTGTGGGAGCTGGGGTTCTACTGTTGAGCTGAACATGGGACCTGAGCATGGTGAGCAGTTACACTGGGCATTGCTTGTTTTTCTTTGTCCTTTGGTCATCACTGTAACTGCCTGCTCTTTGTGGTGTTCTATTAAATTGTCCTAATCTCAACCCAGAAAGTTCTACAACTCTCTCTTGATACTCCTCTCTATCCTGCTAAGTTGGGACGGAGGTAGTAACTGGGTGGTTTGGTTATTGTTAACTGAGAATAAGAAACTGTCTGTTACTCTCTTTGCAAGGAATCTCCAGAAAGATGTTCAGCTTGATTCCCTTATGGTGTTTTTTTGAGAATAACAACATGGCATGGAATATAATTCTTACTGGATGTCACAATCTGTAAAACTTGCTCTTGTGAAGTTGGCTTCAACTACAAAAATACATAAATAAATAACAACTGTCCAGTGATTCAGTTGAGCCTGCATTGATTGAGACATCTGATTCCCATGATTCATATCTTCCTAGCTCATCTGCTATTTAAATGTTATATATAAACACACTGAAATTAACTCAGACTTCTGCAGCTCCCACAAGAATAAATGAAACAAATGCTGCTGGCTGAGTGTCCTGATTGACAGGCATTCCCCCAGAGACAGTAGAATTCTGTTCATGCTCTTTCCAGCGAGAGCGCCAGAGGAAGTATGTTTGAAATTATCACTGTGTTTCACCTTCCAGTATTTTCTTATATGAAGATGATTTCTGAAAAAAACTTTTTTTTTCTTTTTCCTGAGAGCCAGATTCTTTCAGAGTGATAGACAAGTGCAAATAAATAAACAAGTGTATTTGTGGACGATATTAATCTTTCACTGCAGACAAACCTAAAACCTAGAGTCCTTATAAGTGTCACTGAAGTCCTAAGGGTTTATTTATGAGGGAGCATAATTACTGTGCTTGGCTTAAGTGCCAGCCTAATTTTTTTTTTTTTTTTTTTACAGAGCAAATCTTCAGAACACGGCATTTACACCCAACAAATCTTGCCCAAGAAGTCGTACTTGTTTGCTTGGTGTGTAACTGGAATCCTAGGCAGCATTAACTTTAGCTAAACTTAATGCTCTGAAGCTGTAAATGCAATCTCAGTTAATATTATGTTCTCTTTTAAAATTGCAGTGTTGATAGAAAACATTGTGCTATGCAAACCTTTAACACATCTTGCCTATGGGGTGGATACAAATAATAGAAGTAAGGAAATTATCTCTTGGTACTTTGCAGTTGGGAGATACTGCTGGTATTTAGATTTATTTATCCAAGTATAAGCCTGCATTGGTAGTTTTCTAAGTTCCACATATCTAAAAACCAAGGGCTTGTCTAATACATTGATGCAATTAGATGCCCAAAGCTAATCAAGATTTTTGCAGTGCTTTAAAATTAAAGATTTATAAAATAATTCTGAAAAAGCTGCATTGTTTTTGCTAAACTTCTTTTCTTAACAAGTTCATACTGCTACACTAGATCTTTTGTTGAAACTCCAAAGAATGCTGTTTTCTCCTAAGAATATGCTGTGGCTGAAAGTCAACTACAGCCGACATCTCAAACATTTTACTTCTACTAGCTATCATTTATTTTGCATCAATTATCTTTGCCAATAGTCTTCTCTGTTCCTACAATGTCTTGATTGTTGCTTAACTGTGATGCTACTTCCATCCTCACTCTTTTCCATGAAGGTAACGATTGATTGTCTTCACCTTTAAATCATTTTGGTTCTTTGCTTCATCTCTTCCTCTTTGCTTGACGTGCAAAGCCACTAAGGGGAAAACTGCGAATTTCTAGGTGCTCCTTATCTATATACTAGTGCTCAGGTAGTGATATGTTTCCTGGCTTATTGTCTGTCATGATCAAAGTTCCCTTAACCATGTATCTGTAATGTCTGGTTACCACTGTTTTTCATATTCTCTTCACCAACACAGATCAGATGAAATTGGGTTGTTTGTTACCTTTTGTGGTGCTAGAACTGCTTGAGCAAAACCTCTTCTTCCAGCCTTGCAAATCTTGTGTAATATTGGACTAATAGGTATAGAGAAGTGCTCTGTGAATAAGAACAACACTAGTGCGACTGCAGAAGGAAACAGGAGAAGAGAGGAACACAGAATACACTCTTCTTTTTAGATCAACACTCTACATCTTTATTGAACAAATTAAGACTGTGACATCCATGTTTTGGTTTGATTTGTTTGTTTTTTTTAATATCTTGAGTTCTTTTATTCTTGAGTGAGAGAATGGATTTATCAGGATTTAACCTATTCTCCCATCACTATTTCTCTGTGTCACATATTCCTGTATTGTATTCATGGTTGTGCTTGTCATGTTTTCTTGATTCCTTCCATTTGTCTTTATGTTCAACATCCATCTTTTTTCAGTCTTTCTCTGTAAATTCATCTGGGTACAGGTTTTTTCCTCGTCTCTTCAGATGATTATCTGCTACTATGTTACACAAGACACTACTGAAAAGATATCCTTTTAGATTCTGTCTCTGTCCTCTCTTGTCTCTGGTTTTGAAAGGCCCCAGCAATTCTTAATTTTTCACCCAATCATATTCAAGTTGTGGAATTCCCTCAAGGCTTCATAACTTTGCCCTTTCTCCATGTCTCCATGTTTTTTTTGGTTATCTATATGTCTAAAGTTTCTACCATAATGGTCTGCACACCTCAGTTTGTATCGTAGTCATGCTTCCTCTATGACCCTCACACATGATTTGAAATGAGTGGACTGGACATAAATTTCAAATCACTGATGTCAACTAATTTTCATTTCCCTTGTCATCATTCCCATTTTTTTATGTTCTCTGAGACTAGACTGGACACTCTTTAGGGTAGGAGATTGATGGACCTGTCTTAGCATCTAATAGAAAAAAGCCTTGGTGCTCAATGAAGCTTCTCCTTGCAGTAGCAGAGCGTCAGTACAAATAAATAAGAGTTTTCATTATCTCAGTGGTGCTAATTGCTCTGAATTGTACAAGACAGGCTCAGTTTTGTTTTTTCTACTTTCTGTTAGGGAAAATAAACTGGAAAAATACATCTCCACAGCCCCAGGAAAAAATACATGGATGATTTTCCATTTGTTATCTGGTACTTCTTCTTTAATTAACTAAATGAAATAATGTGCTATACATTACATTAAAGGCCTTATCTGGATTTATATACTCAGAGGATTATTACTTTGAAGTCAGAGAAGAATTGCCATTTAAAGAATGGCTTATTCATTAATATATGCACTGAAGTACATAGTCATGTTATGGAAGAATTCAAAAAATTATCATGCTTGTTAATAATATCTCATAATGAATTCATAGTAGATATCCTATTCACCTTTCTGTACTCTCTGAAAATTGTAAAGATGAGAGAGGTGTGAGATCCCATAGAACTTTTCCTCAGAAATAGAGCTCAAAAAAAAAAAAAGTTATTAAGATGTGTATCCTCACCCATTTGGAGGAAAAATAGTAGTGGGTGGTGTTTATGATTCTGAAATAACCAAGCAAGCCATCAGACCCATAGGACCACAAATGAAGATAGTACATTATTAAATGTAGTGAATAACAATTTATGAGATTTATGATTCTGATGCTTTTGGTAACAAAATTTACTTTTAATCAGAAGTGAAAGAAAGGGATACTTTGTTTTGTTTTACATTCAGCATTAAATTAGTTGTGGAAATTACCTTACATTTATTTGGTTCCTGAGAGCTTGTAGACCTGCATTGTTAATCCATGAGTTAGATCAGCCCCAAGAGATCCAAAGCTCTTGCTGGTTGTAGGTACCAGGCAATATCTGCAACGGACTGCACCTCCTCCTTCCCTTGCTGCTGTGTAATAAAGTCTTCCGTGCTTAGATGATTTACTTACTTTAGCGATTTGACAGCTTGAAGCCTGTGAATTCCCGTGAAGTTACATGTCAATTAGCTGAGCTCAGAAACATGAAAAATTAAATCCAGGCTTTTCATTCCTATAGTCAGTGCCAACACACCTATAAATAAGCACATGCTTGTCCACCACCACGATGCAGCATGAGTAACTGATGAGACATCTATTTCTGCTGAAGGATCTGTGGATAAACATAAAGTATGTCAGACCGTAGTTTTGGAAATCAGGCATTGAGTCTCCTGGTGGATGAGCTTGGCCACACTGAAGTTGTGGATTACAACTGGAAAGAATGTCCTGATGACCCAAGCTTGGAAAGACTTCAAATTCCCATACCCTGTTTCAAGTTGAAACGGGAAGTTCCAGTCTTCTTCCAGAAATTACATACTTGAGATATATTGTTAGACGTGTCTAATTCTAGTTAAGGTGACTGATGTGCACTTCTTTCCTTTGATGTCCATAATATAAGGAAATAATGTTCCTCCTGGCCTTGGGAATGCTGAAGCAATTTTGTTTCACAGCTTTTACTGAGTGCTGGAAACTGCCACTACCAAAAGTTTTTATGTTGTGTTTTCAATATATCTTCATCTGACAATAGTGCTGTATACCTATTGATGTTGTTTTTGTGAATCTGGTCTCTCTATCTTAACTTCATTAGAGATGTAAAACTCTTCTTCAAGAAAGTTATGCTTTACTAAGGAGTATTTCTGCGGGAACTGGGGCTGTTTAGTCTAGAAAAGAGAAGATTGAGGGGGGTAATCTCATTAATGTTTACAAATATCTAAATAGTGGATGTTAGTAGGTTGGGGCATCCCTTTTTTTCTATTGCATATACCAACAGGACAATGGGATGAAGCTGGTAAAGGTTTCATTTAAATATAAGAAAAAAATATTTTACTGTGAGAGTGACAGAGCCCTGGCACAGGCTGCCCAGAGGGGTTGTGGAGTTTCCTTCTTTGGAGGTCTTCAAGACCTGCCTGGACATGTTCCTGTGTGACCTGATCTAGATGGACCTACTTCTGCAGGAGTATTGGACTGAATGATCTCTAAAGACCCGTTCCAACCCTACCATTCTATGATTCTATGATCTCTTGCAGTCAGACAGTATTAAAATACATGTAACAAACATGCAAGAGCGCTTATTCATAAGCAAATTCTTCACAATTGTTCTGTATCCATATATATACATATCCATATGCATGCATATGTATAGATAAACACACAATGTACACATGTTCAAAAGTAATATCTCAGAGAATGAGAAGGATTTAAAAGGATTTTTAGAATGAGAGAAACTCGGGGAGAACACCATCTCTTTATGAGCCAGAGGGTAGCACGCAGAGGAGCAGGGCTGAAGCACACCGCTTTGAATGTGACTGACAGATGAATTGTTTGGCCAGTGGAGTTTCATATGTGAGCACCTAAAGTGGAAATGTCATCTAAGAAACCTTGAGAAATAGTAGTTACAACTATGGGCTTTGTTTTTACAGCTTAAAATAAGACTATTTGCACAGAAATTTAGATGGAGCATAATGTGACGACCTCTTTACAAAGGGTAAAAGTATTAATATTTTAGAGGCAGTGTATTTTTGATGCATATTGTTATATGCCTATTAAAGTTCATGCAGCTATAAGAAATACAATAGATTCAATTGTCTCATTTTGGTTTAGTACTCTTACACAAATGCATTTAAAACAAACTAACAAATATCTTGTTGTCCAGAAAAATGTAATTAAAAAATACAGAGTATATTTCAAATTTTAGGACTATACTTTCCCTCCATTTCTGTGTATACAGAAATGTATATAGGCAATTTCTATAGTCTTGTGTTTCTATATTAGCAATAAAGAGAGGGTTAAGGAGATTCTTCGTCTTTTATTGAATGCAGGGGGAAAACATGATATCAAGTGATGAATAAAAGGATGAAGTACTTAATGACTTCTTTGCCTCAGTCTTTAATAGTAAAATAAATTTTTCTCAGTACCCACCCACTGAGCTGGAAAACAGGAACGGGGAGCAGAATGAAACTCACATAACACAAGGGGAAATGGTCAATGACTTGCTACACCTTTTAGACACACAAAAGTATATGGGGCTGGATGTACTGAGAGAGCTAGTGGAAGTGCTCACCAAGCCGCTTTCTATTGTTTACCATCAGTCCTGGCTCACCAGGGATATCCCAGAGAAGGTTAGCTAATGTGTCCACCCATCTACAAGAAAGGCCAGAAGGAGAATCAAGGGACCTACAGGCCTGTCAGCTTGACTTTGTTAAGAAAAGTTATGGAACAGATCATCTTCAGTGAATGTGGTCTACCTAGTCTTTAGTAAAGCCTTTAACACTGTTTCCAGCAGCATTCTCCTGCAGAAACTGACTGCTCATGTCTTGGATAGACATGTTCTTAGTTGTGTGGAAAACTGACCTGACTCAGAGAGTGGTGGTGTTAAAACCAGTGAACTACATGGGACCAAGGGTGTTCCCTAGGGGTCAGTATTGGGGCCTGTTCTATTCAACATCTTTATCGGTGATCTGGATGAAAGGATTGAGTGCACTCTCAGTAATTTGGCAAATGACACCAAATTGTGCAGGAGTGTTGATCCACTTGAGGGCAGGCAGACTTTTCAGAAGGACCTGGACAAGATGGATCTATGGGCCAATTATATGAAGTTCAACAAGATGAACTACTGGGTCCTGCACTTGAACCACAATCACCCCAGGCAATGTTGTAGGCTTGGGGCAGAGTTGCTGGAAAGCGGTTTGGGGGGTTGTTGATTGACAGCCAGTTGAACATGAGCCAATAGTGTATCCAAGGGGCCAAGAAAGCCAACAGTATCCTGGCTTGTATCACAGATAGTTTGGCCATAAGGTTGGTTGTCTTCCTATTCTCAGCACTGATGAGACCTCGAGTACTCTACGCAGTTCTGGGCCCCTCACTCCAAGAGGAACATTGAGGTGTTGGAGTGTGTCCAGAGAGAGAGACAATGAAGCTAGTGGAGGGTCTAGAGCATAAATCTTGTGAGAAGCAGCTGAAGGAACTGAGGTTGTTTGGCCTGAAGAAGGGGGAGGTTGAGGAGACACCTTATCACTCTCTACAATCAGCTGAAAAGAGATTTTGGTATGATAAGTGTTTGTGTCTTCTCACAGGTAACAAGTAATAAGAAGAGAGGGAACAGGCTCAAGTTGCACTGGGGAGCTTTAGTTTGGATTTTTAAAATAATTTATTCACTGAAAGGGCTGTCAAGCATTGGAACATGCTGCCCTGGGAAGTGGTTGCGTCTCCATCTCTGGAGATATTTAAAGATGTGTGGATGAGGCACTTAGGGACATGATTTAGTGGTGGATGTAGCAGTGCTGGGTTAACAGTTGGACTTGATCTTAAAGGTGTTTTCCAACCTGCAGGATTCTATGATTCTATAGAAATGCACCTCACCACCCACAGTAAGCCTCTAATTCTTTTCCCTCTTGCAGTATAAAAAACCCTGTCTGATTTTCTCCAAGCCTTGTTATTAAAAAAATGGCTCTAGGGTAGTGAATGCCAATTTTTGTCTCTCAGCAAATGTTTATAGCCAAGATGTAAACCCCTGAAAACAGGGGTTTATAATTTAAATGCTGACACAACCTTAACTAGAGCAATGGGAACACTGTTGCCATAATAACTGCCATTCTCTGGAAAGTATTTATGGCAAAGCTTCAACCTTTCTTAAAGCAGAAATTCAGGCCTTTGGCTACCATTGACTGTGGGTAATGGCAGTGAGATTCAGATTCCTGGGGATGGAGCCATCAGTACTTAGAAACTGAAGCCATTTTAACATGTCTGCTAAACCAGTTTGTGACCTAGGCATGTGCTTGATCCTGCAGCCCTGAAGCCAATGGAAGTTTATTCCAATCATTTGAACAAGAGCAGGTCTGAGTCCCTTGCATACATCAATATCACATTCTTTTGTTCCTATCAGGACCTTCCAATAAAACCTGTTTATATATCTGTCTTTCCTAATTGAAACCAGAATATATTTCTTTGCCTCCCACTTCAACAATGCTGGAATTAATATCTTTTTACAACATAAAATGTACAATGTTACAATTTTGTAAATATATTGAAAGAAAGACTGAATATGAGATTAAATTTTGACCTCTATTTATCAAGACACACTGTTTCATAAATTTCTTTTGTGTTTGGTCTTTCTCTCTCCCTCCTTGTCCTTTAATGTGAAAAAAATCACATGAATGTTTGTGATGTGCTATTCTATTGATGAAGCTTGCTTGTTCCCAAATTTTCCAGCCTCAGGACTCTTGCATGAGGATGGCTCTGTGCCATTGTCACAGCTAAAATCAGAACTAAGGTTAGTGGCTCTAGATGCCAAAAGATTTTCCATGCCTACAGGGACAGACGCCTGCAAAACATTTCTGATATCTTCTTCCTGACTCTTCAAGCTCAGAGGTGAACTGTTTTTTTGTTTTTTTTTTTAATATTACAAAATCTTTCCTTATTGATAACCAGTATCATTTAGAGCATATGTCAGTTTGTTTTCATTTGTGAAGGAGAGCTTAGATAATCATGTTTCTTCTTAGGACTTGTGGCATCAGAAACTCATTGTTGACACTTGCCTCCAGTTTGAGCTGTTCTGAGAAGCAGAACAGGGAAGTTGAGCATTTGAGGACAAAACTAAAAGGAAATATCACATTGCTGCTTCAATTTGGCAAGATGTCCCTGATGGCCTAGGTATTATAGGAAGAGGTAATAAAGAAAACCAAGTCAAATTAGTTTCAATTTGTAAAATGGGACAGTGTATTTCATTTTTAGACAGTATAGCAAATACTCTATGAGAAGAACAGTTCCTTCATGCAGAGTATTCTGTGGCTTTGTGAGCCTCATGGGACTTGTATACAAAACTATGAAGGCTTGCATGCATTTCAGAGCATGGCTATAGCTCTGAGTTTGAATTTTGGATTACAATAGCCGTTTGTAATAGCACTTTCTAGCTTATAACACCATTGTAAAGTAAGGGAAACAAGATGAAACTGCCTCTAACCAAGGATATACCTGTTTGGTGGATTAACAAAACTGTTTTCTTTAGGAATGTCACTTTGAAATTTCATGTCAGCATGAATTTCACTCTTAACTGGGCATTCCTGTCTTTTTATGGCATCTGCACTTTTAACATTATTTTTAGTTCTCTCCAAAATAGATTTGAGCAAGTTAACATAGGAAGTTGCTGCTTCTTTGTAGATGAGGTTCATAAAGGCATTCAGAGGGGGAAATTTATCAAGTAAGATAATTTTTAGAGTATGTTGAATTGATTTTTTTAATTCTCTTTAGGATGCTGAGTGGATTTGGAATCCTGTGTTTGCCTAGGCTTTGATACTTCTCTGAAGCTGAGGTGCCTTTGTGTACCCACTAGCTGAGTTCAGGATTCAAGATGTTGCTCTGGGTTGATGCTTTCTTTTCATAAGAATGTCTTATTCACTGTCTATTGATTAGTTTTATGTCATGACAGCCTTTCAGTTATCAACTAGTACAAAGCCTTCATGGAAAATATGGTGCAAGAACGGGGGCCAGAAAGAAAAAGTAGGCAATAGAGACCAACTGTGAGACAATGTGATGTGTCCATTGTGGAAACAGGAAAGTTCCTGTGCTTCAGTTTTTCTTCCAATATTGCTAATGTATCTTATCCTAAGCCTGTTACATGGAAAATACATATTCTAAGCAGACCCTTGGGAAAGAACTATTTTGGCTTCCCCTTCTCTTCAGTGGAGTGTTTTGCCTGTTGGATTACAGAAATAGACTCCCCATTGCAATTTTCTTTGTAGGCCAAACAAATTCCACATTCCTGTCTGCACAAAAATGGCACAGCTTCAACAAAAGCCACGTGGCTAGGGCACTCTCCGAAGAGATGGAGGCTGTGCATTTGTATCCACTCAGGTTGATAATGGTGTGGTTTTTCAATTGCCAAGACAAGTGATGTAAACAGAATATTATAATTTCAGCAGGATGTGTCAGTGCCTCATCTGGCATGTGTTTGGATAAATTTTGAATGCCATGCTGTGCTACAGACAGAGTGTTCTGCACAAATTAAACAGGTTCAGAAATTGCTTACTGTCCCCATGGGCGTCAATACCAGGCGCCTTTTTTGGGTATTCTGGATGATTCTCAGGACATGTGGGTGTGAAACTGCTCAACTCAGCTATGATGGACACAATTCTATTTTCATGCCAGAGAAGATTCAAGTTACTGAAGTTCTCTTGCAAGATATATTTTTCTATAGCCTCTCAGAGGTCTAGATGATTACTTGAAAGAGAGTTATGATACTTTGTAGCTTGCTATTGTCAACAAAACAAGTAAATTTCAACTAAGCGGTACTTGAGGAATCTGGATTCTTTTGAACTCTCTGTTTTTATTAAAAAGAGCTTGTATGAGGTTAGGAAATGATTATAAAGGGATTTGATATATGCTACAACCCATGGGTCCTGAATTACTCTGCAGTTTATTCGGTGAGACCACCACAATTTCCTCAGGGTCCATTTTATTTTACACATAACAAGAAGAAAGAATAATATACTTCCCCCCTTTTCCCAGTAATTTAAGCTACTGAAACCTTGATTAAGGAGTTCAGAAGGTGGAATTAAAAGAAGCCAAGAGGTAGAATCAAGGACATCAAACACCTTCAAATCCCCTTATTTTTTATAAAAAGAATTAATTGATGCTTTTCCCCAAGGATAATCCATGAGATTTTATCAAGATTCATTATGCTCTAACTTCATCTTTGAACGCTGATAAACTGAGAGTTCCGTAGTCTTTTGAACACAGAGGTTAGAATAAACAGCCAAGTGTGAAGATTAGTAGTGTTCTCTGAAACATGTACACAGAAAGAAAAATAAGCATTTTTCCTTGGCCACATCTGTGCTATGAGCTATCTTATATATCTGATCCTTTAAATTCAAGTCTGCAATTCATTTTTGTGTTTTTACAAAGAAATTATGCATAGGGGGTTTGCATTTTATAATCAGCTTATATCCAGACCATAGGGAAGAAGAAAACTGCTTGAGATCAACCTGAGAGATGTGATTCATGACTGAGTTCTGCTTTCATGAAATATTCCCTGCAGAGATCATTCTTTGCATCCGAAGCTGGGTCTGTGTAGGAGAGAGGTGCCTGCTGCTACTTACCATGGTCTGAGAAAAAAGACCACGTCATACTACATCTTTCTCACTGTTGTTGACATACCACTCACCTCAGTGCCCCCATTGCTTTTCTTACTCACCTGCCCTCAACTTCTCACCGTTTTTTTATCTTCACTTTTTTTCTCTTGTTATTCAGCATACTTGTTCATCCAGGAATGGTTGCTGGAAGAAACCTGGAGCTAAGTGGAAGTAAGCTTGTTTTTGAGTGTACTGAAGACCGCTTTCTTTTGGGAAAGATCACTTCAGTCTTGTAATGGTTTAGCAAGGAGTTGCTTTTGCTTAGTAACAGGGGGAGCGGGTTGCAGTGAAGACCCGGTAAAAGTTTTTTAGACTCTCCCCCGACTCCTGGTTTCAGACCCACCCCCGGCCTGGCTGGGCCAATCTGGCGCCTCTGCGATCACTATTTAGGGACGGGAATTTGAGGTGCGAGGCAGGAGGTGTAAGAGTGGTACAAGATGGAGGTGACCATGCAGACCCCACAGTC
>WBNH01011882.1:17538-114143 GCA_013401255.1 Urocolius indicus
GTTTTATGTTTTAGTTGGATTGGTATTATTTTCTGTTTTCTTCCCCAAGCCGAGTAGCCTGCTCTGTTTTGTCCTGCACCTTAAGCGGCAATTAAGCTCTCCCTGCCCTTTAACAATCCTTAAGTCTTCGGTACTTGAGGCTAATCGTGGTCTTTTGTTCCCTGAATGGGCCTAAACCACCACAAGTCTGTACTCTTTCTCACTTTAAGGGGAGAGTCTGTATGCTGATCTATAACTTTGTTTCTGTGTTTACCTGTTTCCTCACAAGGTTCTGTTAGGATCTTTATCCTAACAGGTACTGTTGCTCTTCTTAAACCAAAGATACTAGGATTATTTGGCTCCAAAAGCTCTGGATATTTCTCACACTGCTAGTAAAGCAGAAAAAAAATCCACTTTCCTGTTTCTCAGGCTAGTGGAAAAAAAATAAGAAAATGAAAATAAGCTAAGTGCAAAACTTGAAAAACTGTATTTTATCCAAGACAATTCCTGCAGAACAGTTACATCTTTGCAGTAATAAAGCATAATTCCAGTCAACAGTTGCCACTTCTACCTTTTATCCTTGGCTCTGACTCAGTAGGGATCAGTACTATCTCTTCACTAGGTCTGCACATAGTGGACCATTTCGCTGTTCACCCTTGTTTTGGATGGGCTTACTGAAGTTGTGCACAAGACTCCAGCAAATGCCCAGCCCCCTTCATGCTTCCTTTTGCCTACCTTACTATCAAAGTAGCTTTCTACTTTCCGATATGCAAGTGAGTCCACTTCTTTTTCATGTTCGTACTCCTCAGAGTGCCCTCAAAAAACAGCCTCTTGGAGAAAGTTCATCAAACGTGCAAGAGGATATGGGGCAAACATATTATTTACCCTCTTTCAATGCTATCTATCTGTTCTTTTACTTTGGTACCTCCACCCTGAGCTGTTCATGATCCATAATGAACCCTCTCTCACTGTGTGGGCCTCTGCGGTTTATTTGATTTGGAGTAGCCTAGGCTGAATGCTGGCAAGAAATTAAAATATGAATGTAGGTAAAATAACACTGCATTTTTGTCTCTTGTTAGAGAACCTCTCAGGTCACTAGAAAATAATGTGTACACCCACTCAAGGATTTATTTTTTTTCTTGAAATTCATTGCAATAAAAAACTTTTGGTATCAGCAAAAGAATATTTTAATATCATTAAGTTTTTGACAAAAATCTACAAAAGCATGGAAATGCCCAATTAAGTCAGAAATGCACCATATGGACTTCGATGTGATAAGTAGTAAGCAAGCTGTTACAGAGACACCCTGCTGTGATTAGGTGTGGGACACATATGTCCCTCTTAGGGTTTATCTACAGATGTTCTTACTTTGTAGCTCTGTTTATTCTACCAGATATGAAAAGATTGAAATAGAGAGGGTGGGTGAGATTTTTTTCCTTTCTTTTCCTTGATGCCTTTTATTTTCATATTTGAATTTATAAATGTTATTGAACACAGTCATATGGAGTCTCATTGGGATAGGAGCTGTTGCCTGTTCACACACTTGTTCACAGAGTTCAATTAACTAACTGTTGTGGAACGTAAAGAAATCTATGGGAAAAGTGGTAGTAGCTCAGTTTCTTCACTCTACTCGTAAAATTCTGTCTGGAATATAAAATCAGGTACGTGGAAACTATTTGGCTTGGGGAAAAGATGTCAGAACCACTGCTGTTTTCTCTGGTTATCAGTTACATGACTCGATTTCCAACAATTTGTGCAGGAGAAGTTCATTTGTAAACAGGCTATTCTAGGAATAGCCTTGAGAATATGAAAATCTATGTCACAATCGATACTCAAGAGACTTCTAGCTGTATTTCTGTATACTTATCAGTTGAAATTTGAGAAAGTAGATTGATCCAATACATTCCAAATATACATATCCAGGTGGCAAAAATATTTTCTGATTTTCAAAAAAAATTCGTTGACATTGTGGTAACATTTATGGGTCACAACATCTTCTACCTTTATAAGAAGCCATGAGCTTGACATCTCAAAGTTTCTGTTGTCTGTATGTGTTGCTTTGGGTTTTTTATTTTAGCAAATGCTCAAATATTGGGAGCTGGAAGTAGTAAAATATCCTCCCACTGAAAGTGGCTAAATTTTCTTTCCCTTATGTATCTGGAGTAGGCAATAGACTATTCAGTCACTTTTTCACTTCATCCTGAGGCTGACTTAGCTTTTTTTTGTAACTCAGAAAGTGCCAAGAATAACTTTAGGGTTCTCTTCAACCATAAATTGCTTTTTAATCTCAAATTTTGTTTGGTTTCCTGATTCTCTGCACTTCACACTGTATTTCTAAGGTCCAAAAACATATGATTGGTGTTAGACAACTTTCACAGTTTTTACAATCCCTATTTAAGAATTAAATACTATCAACACAATTGAAGTATCACAGACAGCATGTGTCTGGCAAATAAGTAATCAAATCATGGCATCACAGGAGATGAATTGCCTCAACTTACTACTTCTGTGTCTTCTCATTCAGCTCCTTCTTCTGAATTTCTGCCCCTAGAAGCAAACTCCATGTGATAATAAAAAGTTGATTAACTTCCGGGTTCATCATTTTTTCACTTTATGAACTGAAAAAAAAAATAAATGAAGTATTTGAGAAGGAACTGATGAAAATGTAAAAAGTATTTTAAAGAGTGCATTCCTCTCACAAAATTTAATGTGAAGGAAGTAGGAAATCTCGTAGAAATAAGATATACCAAAGTTTTGGAAGCCAGATGTGTGCATAATATTATTTGTTTGACAATCTTAAAATTTCTACTAAAAAGGAGAACACTAAGCTTGTTTTTTGCCTTTGGGAAAGGCAAACATGCTAACAGAGAATATAGGATCAAAAACCAGTAGTCACAACAATAAAAACCTGAAAAGTCTACTTGATTCCGTAGGAATGTCATTTTGATGTTAGAAGTGACATCTTAGTTTGAAGTTGTGAAGGAAATAAAGAACTCTATGTAGATGCATTAAGTGCACTACTACTGTAGGGCCACCATATGCCCCTTTGTAACACCAGGAGAAATCACAACCAGATTGATAAGTAGTTTCTATGCATATCTTCCTGTCTCTTGCAACTCTTTTCTCCCTTTTTATGGATAAGGCAAGAAGTACTTGATAAGGCTCAGAAACGAAGAAAGAACTGATTTTCGTTTACCCTTCTTACCCAGCCTAGCCTCTCTTATTCAGGAAATAAAAATACCAGCATGGCACGGCAAAGACTTCTAGGATTTTATAGGTATAGCTGCATGTGATGAGTAGATCTTTCTACTTTCTGTCAAATTTTAACATACAAAGTGGTCAAACAGAGGGATAATGGGAGTTCTGTAAGTGATTATTGTGTAAGCACAACTATGTCAGGATGTCAACGTAAATTATGATTATTGTATGAAACAATTAAAAAATTTTATGAAGATGTTATTGTGCTTAATAGAGGGAATTGAACAAAAATAATTGTTTTGTGGTGAAGTCTTGTAAAAAATATAAATGAATATAAAATTTTGGCCCTCATGAAGAAAATGGGATGTCTCTCAATAATTTAAGTGTTGTTGTGATTTCACCTCAGCTTCCACTGCTCCTGTGCTGCTAATAACTGTATATGTATCAACTGGGTCAACTCTAATGGGTTGCCTATAAAAAAATAGGAAATTGTACCATTCTTTTCCTATTTGTTCAAATGTAATAGAGATCTTTGTACCACAGGTCTTACATATTCCTATGATACCTAGTGATAAATACATTTTCTTGTTTCCATTTGACTTTGCCGATTTGTTGTCTTTGTGAAACAAACATATACAACTGAAATGGCAATGATTCACATCGTGTTATAAATCAACACCTTTCCTCAGCATAAAATAAGTCTCAGAGAGTAAGTTTGGCTCTGGGGAAGCTGTAGGACTGAGAAGAGGGGTGTGTGGGGAGTCCTCTCTGGCATTTAAGGAACACTGACAACAGATAAATCCAAAACTGGAAGCATATTCTTACCCACATGCCTTCAGATTTCACCTCTTGTCAAAGATAAGATCTTTGGCAGCTGTAGCGTTTTAGTTCCATTTTTAAAAGACAAGTGGTCTTCAAGAATGGTGGTCTGATGTGGGTTGTATGCTGGACATCCTTTGACTTCTTAGAATCCTTCTTGAGGCAGGAAGTATTTTCAGCTTTGTTTTGATCAGCCTATCTGCTGCCTTGTCGAGTTATCAATTGCTTTCTAGGCCTCTTTCTTCTGTGAGGTCCTAGTTCTTTCCAATGCTTACTGTTTACCCTGCTCCCAGTCCAGGATCAAATAGGCTGGCAACTTTCACAAGCACTAAATTCATCTAAAACATATTTATTAAAAAACCTCTTCAAATTAGAACCAGAAATTATTGTGGGGAGATGGGGAGGATGGGAGAAACCCTTGGTGGTTTAAAACTAATTTCATGAAGACTAGAAATATAAAGGAAAAACTTAAGCATGAGAGAATTTTCTGCGTGCTGCATATTGCAATCACAGGAGGACAATAACTCAGGACCTCTCAATCAATTCCACTCTTTTATAGTCAGCCATTGTAAAGCATTTTGCGCCCTGATTACACAGCAGCTGCTGAGACCTGAACTTCCTGAAGCTCAGAACAGCTGATCCCAATGAATAAGTAACAAGTCTGCTAAGACTCATGGCACCTGACCTACTTTTCAGAACTTTTCCCAAAGGTGTCACATACTAGTATATAATTCCCCCCACAATCAAACTATGCAGTGCTTTTGATACTGTTCCATATGTAAAACCTCCCTTTCAAGAACCTCCTTTCCCAAAGATCATTTGTATGTTGAGTCATACATCATGTAATAATTTTTGTCCATAATTGCTCCCAGTTGTGAAGCTCTCATATATACTGAAAAATTAAGGATGGGTGAAAAACTAAAGATCACTGTGCGACTTTACTTGCTTTTAGAATTCTTTTAACTACTCTTTGAAAGTGCTTGGAGAGGTATTTTTTCCCCACTTCCCTTTTCCAGCTTGGACTATAATCTTTAACCTACAGTGATAGAAACAATGGCTGTTTGCCTAAGGCTCTGAAATAAGTTCCTGGGGACTGATACTTATTTTTTGGCTTTGTCACATATTTCCTGTCTGATCCTAAGGAATTCGCTTAGGACTCAACCAAATAAAGGGATGTGGAGCTTTTAAGTACAGTGCTGCAATGCATGAATATTAGGCTCCTGGCCCTCAGATTAAACTTTAAAACATGGAGCTGAAAACGTATCTATGCACCAAGAAAATTAGATGCGTGAGTAAAAATATTAAATAAATCTTAACAGTAAAAAGGTGAAGGATCAAGCTAGAGTGGATGGGAGAATATCCCTAGAGGCAGGTACTTGTTAATGCTGAGCATAAGATGGCACATGGAATTTCAGTCTTTTTCATTGCTTCTAGCAGGCATTTTGATTGCTGAATTCACTTATCAAGGTAGATGCCTACAATTACTTACTAAAAGAACAGAATCTTGTTTTAAAGGCATTGATATCAGCGATTCTTTTCAAACCAACAATAGGTTGCTGCATTCGTCTGTGAGGTAAGAGTTTGGATTCTTATGAAGGATCTCTAATCTACTTCATAGGCAATTACTCAAAATATGTGGATTGTTGTACCATAGTTATTGCTATCCCATGAGTGATAAAAGTAAAATTCACAGTCTTGAAATGAAGGTCTGGAAACAAGTATTATCTTCTTGTTGGCGAGTGCATGGCATCATCTTTTCTCTTGGCGTTGTCTGGGTTTTTTTATTGTTGTTTTTTTGTGATTTTTTTTTATTGTTTATTTCTGTGTGGTTTATTGTATTGTTTTTTCTTTATTTTTTTGCCTATTTTATCTCTTGTTGCTATGCAAAGAGAAAAAAAATATCCATTATTATAAATCTCCCACTGTCATGAGGCCCTCTTTGCAGCTAGACTTCTATATATTACTGTAAGAAAATAATGAAAACAGTCACAAATACTGCACAGCAAGTTGTTTTTCTAGTATTTCCAACAAGAATAAGAATAGAAACCACTGCAATTTTCACAAAAAGCCCTCCCAGAATTCCAGCCTCAGCTTCCAAATTAGGATACTCATGGAAATACTCAATATCTGAGACATAAATTCTCAGCAATCTCATGAGAAAGAATTCATAGAACCAATGTATTGATCACTATAGTTAGAGCTGAAATCCAGTGTTCTTTGTAATCTATTTTGACAACTGCTTGTACAAAACCCTATTTGTTCTGGTCAGGAATTTATATTTTTGGTTTAGTATCAAGCCAATGATATGACCTATTCTTTAGATTGATAAATAAATAAATTGGAAAGATCTAATTATTTCAGTGTCAATATTCAATTTACTGAAACATTCAAAGCTTTGAAACCCTTTGAAACCCCATTTCAATTTCTTGTGAAATGTTATTTGTTCAATGGATCTCTAGTGAACATAGAAATCAGGCCAAGTTTGAAGTCTTTGACATAAATCAATGTATACCATTGACTACAAAGATGAAAGGATAGCATGGTCTGGCAAAAACGTTTATATGTGCGCTTTGGTTGAACTTAATCCTAAAGGGACTTAAACATTTTAAATTGGTTGGGTAGATGATTAAATGCGTTGATGAATCAAAACCAGAGGTTCATTGAATGCATTGAATACCCACACAATAACACTGTTGGGTTTTTTTAAGGAAAAACAGAATTAAAACGTTTTCACTCAGAGTTTGTGAATATTTAAGTATGAAACTAATTTTCTTTCAAGTAGTATATTATGAGGGAATTTTTAACTATTGCCTTTTCATATAATGTCTGTTTACTTTTTACTTTCATGAGCAAATCTGTGAACAATAATAGAAAGATTCAATGTTAAGATAAAACAAGGATAAAATCATCAGGAGAGGTAAATGGAACTGAAAACTAAATTTAACTTTTAAGCATTTTACAAGGAAAAAACACAATAATTAGGGTAATGGATGTTATCAAGAAAGGCAAGAAAGAATTTAATGTTCCAGAACCTTCCATCATTTTCTTTAAAACAGAAATATGTGTGTACTGTAGCTATATAGGAACTTCCCACATTAGAAGAAAGGAGAGAATTTTAGTTTCAATATACTATGTGAAAATGGTGAGAGATCATTTTTACAAGGGAGTAAAATCATGGGCCAGGATTTCGGATCCCTCTATTTAATTTCCTGCTCTGTACACAAATTTCCTCTGTGTATTGGAGCTAATTGTTTAATCCCTCTGTTCCCCTGTAGAAACAGGGATAACAATGTTCCTTTACTTTATGCGAACTTCAGTGGGATTAAATATTGTCAGAAACTTAGATATCTGTCTAGTAAATTTGCTTTAGGTAGTGGTAGCAGAAGAGATTCTTGTCTCACTGGCAGCACAGAAGGATGAACAATAGAAACTTTTACCTTAAAGAATAATCCAAACACTTCCAAGTTTAAAATGGGCTGGGTCATATGAGGTTGTGACCTGAGCCAAAACAAATTCAAAGCATCCCAAGGCAGGTCAGGTGTTAGTGAGATACTTATATTGGAGATATATCTTAAATTCTACTCTATGACAGGTCACTAAGGAGTGCAACCTAATCATCACCCATAGCCTGCATAGGTCCCTTGATCCTTTTTTTGTACTCAGAAAGTGAGTCCACTGACAATGGTTGGATGGTGGGAGTGTGGAGGCCTTGAACAGTCTTGGATTTGTATATGTGTACATTTCATGCTGGAAATACAACTCTATAGTTTATTTGGATTAGATTTGTATGTTTTAATTTGTACTTTTGGCAGTCAGGGACTGACATGCTGGACTCAGCTATCTAACTGTTCTTAATCTGTCCTAAGGAAGCTAAATGAACTTCCAAAGTCACACAATACACAATGAGGTGGACTTTTAAACTACTCTGTCCTTTTACTTTCTAGGTTTTTATTCTTCTCAGTTCTGACTGGAAACAGAATAGTCCCCAGATCCATTAAAAACACTTTCTAAGTGTACATTCATAACATTTCTTCCAGACTTCTGAGTTAATCCTGCAGATGTTTTCCAGACACTTGAAGTATAAGAAAGCGATTGGGAATAGTCAGCGTGTATTCACAAAGGGGAAGTCATGCTAGACCAACTTGATAACTTGTACAAAGAAATAACTGGCTTGGTGGACGAGGAGGGAGCAGTGGGTATTATCTACCTTGATTTCAGTAAGGCTTTTGATGCTCATAAGATCCTCACAGAGAAGATATGAAATATGGGCTGAACAGGCAGATGATGAGGTGGATTGAAAACTTGACTGAATGGTTGGGCCCAGAGAGTATCATACCAATGATATCATTGAGGCCAGTGACTACCAGTGTACCCCATTAAGTCTCAATGCTAGGTCTGATCCTACTCTTCTGTTTCTGTGGAATCATCTTGATGGTGTGCCGCTGTGAAGTGCGCGTGTACTGACCGAGTCCTGCCTCACAGAGAGCAATCAGGGGAAACTAGAGATCTTGTTGGAATCCCAGGGATGCAGTCAATAGCTTACATGACTAGAGTACTTCCATTAATGGACAGTAACTCTTTGGGAAGCACAAGCTAGGACAGTGAGGAGGGACAAATTGCACTTGATATGAGGGAACAGAGGGAATGCACAGACCTCTGGCTGGAGAAGGATGATTAACTGGATGAGAACGTATGGCTCTAGATATAGGGGTCACTAGCACTATGATGGACATCTGTTACTTGCTGTCTGACCATAAAGAAGCAGATGAGGCTCTAGTTCTCATGAAGGTGGTTGAACCAGACTGAGAACTGCTAGAGTAATAATACAGCAGAGCATAGGCAACTCAGGAGATTCCTGGAAAGCACTGGTCATCACTTCTTAACACATGTTGTAGTGGGTTTATGTGGCCAGATTATTTGTAGTAAGGGGCTACAGGAGTGGCTTCTTTAAAACAAAGGGCTGCTACAGTCTTCCTCTGTATCTGATAGGGACAGTGCCTGTCAGCTTTAAGATAGATCCACCACTGACTAAGCAAATCAGAAATTGAGGTAACGCCTCTGTGATTAACGTATTTGAGAAGGGAAAGAAGTTGCTGTGTAGATGCTAAGCTGTAGCAGAAGAAGCACATGAGAATGTAAGAGCAACAAACCCACAGACACCAAAGTCAGTGGAGAAGGTGTGAGAGGAGGTGCTCCAGGCACTGGAAGTGAGGTTCTCTAACAGCCCATGGTGCTGCCCATTGTGAGGCAGGCCCTACCCCTGTAGCTGTGGAGGCTGCAGTGAAGCAGAGATCTACCTTCAGCCTGAGAAGTATCCCACGGCAGAGTGAGTGGATGCCTGAAGAAGACTGTGACCCCATCAGAAGTCCATGCAGGACTAAGTTCCTGGCAGGACCTGCAAACACGTGGAGAGAGGAGACCACCCTGGAACAGGTTTGCTGTCAGGACTTGTCACCTCATGGGGAAACCACGCTGGAGTAGTTTGTTCCTTATGGACTGTTTTCTCCATGGATGAGACCCACATTGGGGTAGTTTGAGAAGAACTTTGTAGCCTGTGGAAAGAACCCACGTTGGAAAAGCTTATGGAGGACTATCTCCCATGGGAGGAACCCCACACTGTCGCAATGGGAAGTGTAAGGAGGTTTCCCCCTGAGAAGAAGCAGAGGCAAAGTCCATTTGTAATGAACTGACCGTAACCCCCATCCCCTGCACAGCTGAGTGGAGGAAGGAAGAAGAGATCTGGGAAGAAGGAGGAGTGGGGTGAGGTGTTCTGAGATTTGGGGATTTATTTCTCATTTCCCTGCTCTGTTTTGATTGTTCATTAATAAATGAAACGTTTCCTCCCCAAGCCGAGTCTGTTTTACTCATTATGTTAATTGCTGAGTGATCTCCCTGTCCTTATCTTGGTTCATGAGCCCTTTGTTTTATTTCTTTCTCCATTGTCCAGTTTAGGAGGGGGAATGATGGAATGACTTCATGAATACTATTTTTTACCAGTTCCTGTCTGTAAAGTAATAGTACTTTCTTTCCCTGTAAGTATTCCATAACAGAAATATCTCAAAAATCTAGTACAACAGTAAAAGTAAAAAGGTAATTAAACCTGAAAACAATGAGATTGCAAAGATCTTTTCTCTTCACTGGTAGACTTTGCCAGTCTAAACTGACTGCAAGGCACCATCATCATCGCTCTTGATCTCACCAAGTTCTTAAACCATTGTTAAGTTTTTGCTATTGACATTTAATGAAATGAGAAAAGTAAACAGCTCCAAATGTAGTAACTGTGAGTAAACTTGCAACAGTTCAGGTTGAATGGATTTTTGAAATCTCTTGTAGGCAAAATCCATTCTTTACTGAAATGAATGGCAAAACCTGAATGTAAAAAGCAAGAACAACAGAAAATATTCAAGAAGTTAAGATTTCACCTCTTTTGTTAAAATGAATAGAGTGGAAAAGAAGGTAGTAAAATGCCCAGATGACATTCAGCGCTAGGAACTGTACTAAAGAATGACCATGTGGTCTTAGAAATTGTACCAGGTAACCTTAGACAGTGGAAGATTGTAAAAGTCTAGGTCTCCACTGCCTTTAAGAATGACCTGTAGGCTTTCTCCAGCAAAATCCTTGAAAATAATAAAAAAGTGTCCTTTAATTTAAAAGATATATACTACAGGAATGTACCATTGCCACAAACATTTTCATCATAATTAGCTTTTCTGTCAGCATAATCTCTCCTGCCATTGCCACCAATTGCAGATATGGCAATTTTAAACAGATTGTCAACAGACAGTACTTGTTGAAAAACTGCTACGTTAAAGACATACTGATAGCATAGGCAGTGATGATAGTGTACTAAATAACTTTGATTGGTTAAAATTTGTAAATTAAAGACTTCAGGGCTCAGTGAAATGATTTAAGTGCAGGTACTTAAAGTACCTCTACCTGAGCTGGTAGGTTGGTGTATTTTATCAATATGTTAACTCATTGAACAAAGCTATGCTTATCTTTATGGAGTACAGTAGCACTGTCGGACTTCAGCTAGGACCATTATCCATTGTGATAACTAGAAGAACAAGGTAATCAACACAGGTGAAAGAATCATAGAACCATTTTGGATTGAAAAGGCCTTTAAGATCACAGAGTCCAACCACTAACCTAACACTGCCAAGCCCACCACTAAGCCATGTCCCTCAGCACCTCATCTACATATCTTTTAAATATGTCCAGGGATGATGATTTCACCACTTCTCTGGGCAGCCCATTCCATTGTCCAAGCCTCTCAGTTAACAACCCTCTCTTGTGTTCTTCCTAACATCCAATTCAAACCTCCCCTCAGTATTTTTCTGGGTACATGTTATGAATTACTGATAGAGAAGGAAGTATAACTCAAGATTCCTAAATCTCAGTCTAGCTTTTTCAGTGCATGTTGTCATTAGAAATGATGTCTTCTGAGGGAGCAATTATACTCACAATTAGTTGCAGTCAACGGTGTTTTTTCTCCTTATCGCCTGGTGGTGAAGGAAGACTGTGATCTATCTCAGCTTGTTATCCCATGTTGGAGACAGGGATGTGATTCTGTGTATCCCTTTATATACTTCACAAGACAAGAAAAGATTGAGACACAAAGCTTTCATTTTTTTTGACCATTATGGGTGCAACTGAGCAGAAACCAACTGAGGTTAGCAACTTGGCTCAGAATAGCATAAAAATAAAAAATATAAAGCACATGCATGTGAAAGGATTAGCTTTCTTATTCTTTTTTTGCTTTTAATTTATATGATGTCACAAAGTAGGAAATGCTAGAAATCACATAAAATATAGGTTTATGATATTTTTAGTCTTCGTGATGCTCCAAAAATTCTCTTTTCTGAACATCTTTGCAGGATGGTGTTAGGACAATGTCTTTTGAAGTTACAGGATCTTTTCACTGGTGTTTAGATGACCTTGTGGTGGACCAAATCCCTGTTTTCATCAGTGTTGTACAAATACAGAACGGAAAGGCTATTCTTAACCATGGAGAAAAAGCAGCAAATATATAAAAAGCAAGCTGCAGGGGATGTGGTAATGTTTAAGAAATTCTGAAGACCTCTGAATGATTTGAGGTAATATAAGCTTTTTATTTTATAATTATGCTTTTAGAATTAAGACATTTAGTCTATGTTAGAGGAAGAGATTAGGAAAATAAGAGTCGAAGGATATGATAAAAAGTTTTCAAGTTAATGAACTTTCTATCTCCTTCACATAGAATCTGTTTAACTACTAAGTAGAGGACAGGGTGGTCCACCTAACAGTGGGGTAAGAAAATTAGGCACAAATTAGAACTAATCTGTCCAGAAACTCTGCAACAAATGAAGAACATTAATCTGCTACATTTGTGTAGATGGAAATTCACTTTACAGACTGAATGATAGTAAAAGGATTCTTTTCTCAGTGTTCTTGGAAGTTCAGTTTTCATTTGTGTAGAGAATTTGAGCTGCAAGTACAATGAGTATCAACTTAATTTATGGCTTCACATCTGATGTTTGAATAAGGTTTATATGTAAATGACTACTCACCAGTTAGCTCTTTTAATATCTCAGGATCTATACATTTCAGCAAAGAGGTTTCCTTCCGTATCAGTTTATAAGGATTTCATGTCTGTATTTATGTAATTTATGAAGTGTTTGCTTCACACAACATTTGCTGTAATCTGTAATTCCCGAGAATTTACCTTCCTTAGAGACATCTTCCTTCCATATTTCATTGGTCAGTACATGAGATGTGCACTTATTTCACGCTCACCTATTCCTTCTAGTTTTAAAGTCAACAGAAGAAGATCTAGATAAGGAATTTTCTTTTTCCTCTCGAAAATACCCTAAATACAGATTGCAGTTTGTAAAATGCTGACTCAAACTCCTTTATAAATGGAATGTTAGATTAAAAAATTATTAAAGAAATGATCCTCTATTTATAAGTCTCTTGACATGAAGGTAGACTCTTACATACTTTGAGCTATTTGTCCAACTCATCGTGGGCATTTCACAGCTCAGAATGGTTAACTCTGAAATTTTCAAAATGTCTATTTGAATAGTTTCCGGAAACAGCATGGAAAACAATGGTCTGCTTTCAAAGTAACATAGAAATGTTTCAGTTGTATCCAGTGTGGTTAGAATGCTCGTTCTCGAAGGACCAATACTGTGTTCTGTTCTTAGCTCTAGGCATTATATTTGGTTCTTATTATTTAATATCTGTTTAACACAAGACATTGAAACCCTTTTGGGATCAAAATCCTTTGCTGGGCAAAGTCTTATGTATTATATTACAGATTCAGAGTTCCTCTCAAGCTCTTCCTCTGACTCACTATATTTTTCTCCTCAAAATGGAAGAAAGCAGCTTTAGGAAGAGAGGCAGAATGTGCTCTTCACTCTATTGTCCAGAAGGGATGATAATCAGCTGGTAAGGGCACTATCTCAGCTGATGTTGTCAGTGGTTTTGAACCTCATCAACAAGAGAAGGGCTTAAAATCCAAGAGAAGGGCTTAAAATCCAATTCTTTAGCTCTTTGAGTGAGCATTCTAACCACTATGCTCTTATACACAGAGAATCCTTTTTTAAAAACAGAAAAAGAAAAGCAAGCAAACAAAAAAAAGCAAGCCCAGAAGCACTACAACCCACACACCATTTATCAAAGAAAGAACAGTTGTAAATATCTACTTTCCAAAGATTTGGATATCTACACCCTAAGGTAATTAAAGGGACCTACCTATATTTTGAGCTACAGTATTTGAATACATAACAAAACACTGTATTGTACTCCATATAGATATTTTAGCTTCCTTTGAAAATCTAGGAAAAAAAAATTTCTTTTTTTCTGTGTGTGTACCTCTAACACAGTCACATACAACAAACTATTTCCTACAAAAAATGGGCTTGTGAAATATATTCAGAATATAAGGTGTTTTGTGTTTTATATAAACAATATAAAATCAGGGCAATTGAAAATAATTACATAACTGCAGAGGTTCATACTGAGTACAAAAACTCAGGTTACAATAATTGTTCAAAATAATGGGACTGCTTACTTGGTTATTTTGGGTAGTTGGAAACAGCAGCTCATGAGAACTTACCTTTGTCTCTACCTACCTAATGGGAAGGCATGCAGAAGGTACAGACTTTGCTTACTGGTAGGCAGGGACAGGATGATGGTTAACAAACACATCTTGCAACATGGAACATTTAAATTAGAGACTAGCCAATAAAATTCCCAAACTTCACTCTGTGTGTGGGCATACACTGGAACAGAGGCCCAGAGATGTGGATCTGCTGCTGAAAATATTCACAGATTTCCTAGTCAGTCCCTAAACAATCAGATATAAGTTAGCCCTGCAGGTGGAGGATTTGAACAGAAACTCCTTCCAGTCTAAATGACACTACGACTCTACAGTTAAATATCTATGCTGAAAGAAGCTCATTAATTCTAAGAAATGTGTGTGGACACTGTGGGGATCACACAGCCTTCTCTCTGTGTTTAGGGTGATGTTTTGACTATGGACTATTTTTGACTATTTTGACTATTGACTACTCCTGCCTATGTCGTTCAACTACATTCAGCATTTTCATTTCTTCAAAAAACTTTCTGATAATTCACTCGAGGCTTCTTTGTACTAGGTTGTGTAGGTAGTTGTCTTTCAAAATTCTCTAGTTTACTAGAGGCACGCTGAATATATATAATTTAGTACCAATTTTCTCCTTGAATGAACTATATTAGAATGCCATTTAATAACTGAAACTCGGGGAAGCTTAACTTCATTACACACTGAGTAATGCACATTCATCAAAGCACTAGAGTTATAATTTTTGTTTGCATCAGGAATGAATCATCTTGATCAGAGCTGATAAAGAAGGACTTGCACATTAGATGACTTATGACTTGAATTGCATGTATAGAAAGACTCTTTTCAAAGTTTTCTGTATGTGAATATTCTGTAAGAACTTTCTCATTTGACAACCGTATTCCTATAAAAGTGAGATTTGAACAACAGGAGTGGGCTGGCTATGACAGTTCGAACAGGAAAGTGGCATAGCTCTTTGATTATTATTTTCCCCTTTACTATGTTTCATGTTACTATTGCAGGACTGTAAAAAAGATTTATGAAAAATAAAAGATTCATGGTAAATAGAGATTACAAAAAATGACTTTAGTTTAACTAGTAATTTATTTGTGGGGAGGAATTAAAGAAAATTGGTCTTTCTAAAATGTTTTTCCTTAGTTTAGATGTACAACAACTTTCTATCCAGGGAATTTATTGATCCTTTAAATATTTTTTTTTCCATGGTTCTACATTATTTTTTGATAAATACATTGAGACAACCTCTTCTTGTATCTCAGTATGGACTTAGATGTACTTTTTTATTTTTTTCTCCTCAGCAGCAGAAACTGAATTGATAAGTCAGATAATAATGTATTTTGCTGCTTTGACACGTGTCACTAGGAATGAAGAAAAGGGCAGGAAGTAGAAGAATTCATTAATTACAAGAAAGCCTTGGTTTGCATCTGCGTGCTTTCTGATCTCTGACCTATGCATAATGGTTTTGGTTAAAATTCCCATCCATTTTTGCTGTCAGAGTATTTATCAAACATAAATACTAAAGTTACTGATCAAAATCTTGTACAGTATCAGTTACACAATCTTAATTCTCACTTATTAACACAGGTGAAGGTAAAAAAATAATAAAAGATATCATAATTAGCACATTGAAAGGAAATATTTCATTTACCATGAGTATTACAGAAACTGAATATTAAATAAAATGGGAATGATGCAATCAACTAGAAAGGCAAAAAAGAATAACTTATGATTAGGTTAATCTTAAGAAGACATAAAATTTTATTTCTTCTGTGTATTTAATGAATGGAACTAATCTCTAATATCTTCAGTTTGAATATTATGTTTAATAATAATAGATTTCTCTGTAGACAGGGGTGTCATAATTTATTAATAGGAACATGAGTGCTTAAAGATCGGTCTTCAGTTCATCTCTACAATATCAGAAAGAAGAAAGTGTCTTTTGTTCACCTGGTGTTTATGATTTTATATCTGGTAGGTTTTCATGACTGCAATTTTATTTATTTATTTACAAACATGAAGAGAAAATGAAAAAAACAATACTAGTGGTGAGATGATCAGTTTAGCTACTATCAACAGATCTTTATGAAAGTGCTGCTGATCAGTAATATAATAATGAACATATGTAAAGGATATTGAAGGGAAACAAAGTCATTTTGCATGGAGATATAAATCATATCTTTATATAATAATGAGCAGCTAAACCAACTTGTAGACTTAGTGTCTGGCCCACACTGAAAAACTCATGATACTATAATAATCTTGTTCTCACAATATCTTCCTGAAAAACACTATGATCTTAAATTTTATTTACTGTTACATGATGGATGAAGAAATTACTTCCAAGCTGGTCCAGAAAGAAGTAAATTAAAGTAAGTGAACAGGCAACATTTTAAGAAATATTGGGCTTCCGAGATGGAGAACACACACATAAAAAAAAAAAAAAAGGAAAAAAAAGAAGTAGGAAATAGACCATTATTGGATGCATAGTGTGATACAACAGGTTGACCTGTTGAATAAACTACCCAAGCTATGACATACTCAGCAATATCGCTTACAGTATTGAACTTCTTTACATGTTCACCCATCATTAGAATAACCTTTTCAGGAGAAAAATGGATATAGCACTGATCTAACATTAACTGACATCCATCTATGCTTGCCATTAAGGGGTGTTTGCTTTTAATATAGCAAATGTATAGTAAAAGGAGGATTGCTTCTCCATGGATATTACTAAAGTTTGAGTTATGACCTTAACCATATAGGTGTCTGTCATTTCTTTGTGGTTCTCTCTCCAACAGGACAGTGCTAGAAAACTAGTTTCCTGTTTTTTAGTTTATGTTCATAGCTTCTCGTACTATCACTGGACAACACTCAGAGGAGTCTAGCACTTCATGCAGTTTTCAATCCACCTTGCTTTCTTCTGATATAACCTATATTTCCTCAGCTTTTCTGGGAAAATGCTATGGGAATATCATCTAGAGTGGCTTCACAATGACATTAGCCAGATTTTTCAGTACTCATCCAGGTATTTTTAAATGTTTCCTAACTTGATCATCCTCCACCAAGAAGTCCTCTTTGCTCCAGACTTTTCTACTGATTGCAGGGATCACTAGTCTTACACCTAAAAACTGAGGAGAAAGAGGCACAGGAGTACTTTGGCTTTTCCATGTCTTTTTTCATCTAGTCCTATGTCCCATTCAGCAGTGTGTTGACATTTTCCCTAGGCTTTCTTTTGTTGGTGCTATAACTGTTGAATCCTTTCTTATCGTCCCTTGTATCCCTCACCAGACAGAACACCAGTTCGATTTTGACTTTCCTAATCCTGACATGGCTAGAAAATCCTTTTTGAGTTACCTGGCCATGTGCCTGCATTTCATGTGTTTCATTTTCACATTTTTCAGGAGATTATTGTTTATTCATGCAAGTATCCTGCCACCCTTTCTTGTTTTTCTGCACATTGGGATGGATTGTTCTTGAGTTTGAAGGAAATTATTTTTGAAAAAAAAAAAAACATTTCTGCTGGATTCCCCTTTTCTCCAATGATATCCTGTGGGATTTTTCTAAGCAGAGGACTGAACAGGCCAATGACATGCTGTCCTTACGTCCAGGGTGGTGATCTGACTCATTGCTCATTCCTCTTGTGATCCATCTCATCGTTACTGCTGCCAAACTTGATCACACCTTTAACTAACTCTTCCTTCTTTGTAAGTGCCAGTTCCATCAGCTTTCTGTTTCCTCTTATCAGCTCCTCAGTCACCTGTTTTACAGAATTGTCACAAATGTACTCCATACACGTCTTGGTTTGCTTATGCCCTGTTATGTTATTATTGCAGAAATACTGATCACGAGATTTCTCCCCTCCAAATCATTCTGCACCCTTTGTTTGTCAGCCTGGTCCACCATTTCCTCAGTTTACTGCTGGCTGTCATTTTCCTGTCCCCTTAACCCTAACCTAAAACATTTCTCACCAGACTGGTCAACCCATTGGCAAAAGTACTTTTGCTCTACTTTATCAGATGGAGCCTGTCTCTTCCCACCATAATCCTCCAAAATGTTTCCATAGTGGAAAGGCCAAATCTCTGTTGTCCACATCTGGTATGTAAATAGATGTTGACATCAGGATCCATCCAGTCCTCCTAAAGCCCTTTTTCTTGACCAGAAAAATCAAGCAGAAAATGATCCAGGCTTCCATGCTCTTCTGTCTTCCTCCCAGTCATGTAGTCACACTTGATGTTCTCCAGCTGTCTCCTGGAATTATCAGGCCACACATGAAAAAGCAGCAGCATATTAATTGAAGGACTAGTCAGCCTCAGTAGCTTCCTCTGAGGGTCCTGGATCTGACTGCTAATAAGTCACAAATCTTTCTAAAGGAAAGGTAAGCTTAGCAGATAGGAGCTACTACTTCTTCCATCTGCTTCCCAGGCCAGCTTGACTGTTTGGTTTGACAGAGCTCCCAGACTCTCATCTGCTACAAGGGCACTGACCTACTCTGCAGCTGCAGATTTGCAGGAATTGGAGCTGTCTTTCTGGTAGCAGAGTTGCAAGCTTCCTCCTTGGTCATCATGGAAGCCTTCATTTGCTATCTAGATATACACAGAGTCTCCTTTGCTCTGACAATTGGGTTTTCAGGCTCTTGTATCTGCAGGGTCTTGGAGAAGATCCAGTGAACTTCTTTCTCATCATCTCTGATGCTGTGAAGTCTGCCTGTCTCTTCCTGAGCTCCTTTTCTTAGCAACACAGAATATTCATCAGCACAGAGCTCCTACAGGCAAGGAGTTTACCTTGACTGCTGGCCCCAGTCCCAGTGCCTAAGGCACAGAGTTGTGTCCTCTGTGGAGAGCTCCTCCATTGTGTCCTCCATCTGCACTATGACCCTGATGTTACTGAGACAGCTGTTCCAGCAGCTGCTGAAACTGTGCCCTGTGGCATGTCACCACCACCACTGAGCCCGTGTATGTTGCCCTCAGCAAAGTTCCTGGCTCTCTTCTGCAAAAACTGCCACCTCTGTTAGCTTGCACCTCTGTTAGCTCTGGAAGCTGTGTCCTGAGCCAGCACTTCTGTAAACACCTCTCTAGCACCTATTGAAAGGGTGCTTGGTCCTCTGTAACCAAGAGTTAGTTGGAACAGAAACTCTGTGCACCCTTTGATCAAGAGCAGGTGATACAGCTTGTCAGAAATTGTTAGAGCTGGCTGGAAGTCAGTCATGGTCTCAGGTAACTATCCTTTCCTGGCAGCACTATGTTTCTCAAGTTTCTCAAGCAGTATGTTTCCTTATGTTTCTCAAAGGATTCCCAACAGTACCCTGATTTTTTAAGACAAAATTCCCAAAGAATCTGGGTGATTCCAGAGTCCAGAAATGCTTCCACTGAAACACTTCTCTTGAAAGCTTGATAAGCAGAAAAATTTGAATCTATTACTTTACTATATTAATATTACTACGTTAATTACTTTAGAAGGAGCATCTTTAGCTGATTTTAGGTATAAGCTGATGTATGGCTTTCTGGATTCAAATCAGTTTATACTAGATCCTTTGCTTGCTTCAGAGCACTAAAAGTGTGAGGGGTAGGCTGGAAGACAATGGAGACAAATAGCCAAAATGTACAATACTTGGATTATTTTGGCTCTTCTAGGCTAATAAATGTGCCTGGAACTGGTCTTTGGCATTGAACTCAGCTGGCACCAAATAGCTCTTGTCCAAACTCCTGAACTCTGTTTCCCTCCAAAACAGGAAAGCTGCATCCAAACTGAGAATTGTCCATTGAGAATTGTTTTATGCTAACTCCAACACTGTGCCTTGAAATTATTTCAGAGACCACAAAATTTGGCCTGATTAAAATTGTTTAAGGGACTGTTATAGCAATTCAACCATGTGTATTTTCATGTAGTGCCCATGAGCATTCATTAATAGTATTTCAATTAAATAACTTCTGAACATCAGTCTCTTACTGCCATAATCACCAGTAACTAGCTGTTGAAAGTGTACAGAACTGAATAGCTTCTAAGGACTACAATCTGTTGAAGGTGGGTTAAAACAGCATAGTGCAGTTGGGTTTGAATTTCTCATACACATCTATTGAATAAAATCATTAGCATTTCCTAGTATCAATAAACTGTATGTTAGGTTTTACTTGACACTAGAAGCTAAAAAGTGAGAGTGAAAACTTACAAAGCGGTATAGGACAATATAGCTAAGTACACATGCAATGTGCTTCTGGGGAACTTTTCTCAAGCAAAAATACACTCTTAGAACCTTGTTCTCTTTTTCTGTATATTTATGAGGACAAGTGGAAGCATACTTAACACTCTTTCACCATCAGCAAATGCAGCATGACTGTAAGAAAAGGGCTTCCTTTCTCCCCTGCAAACTAGCAACAGTTCTAGTTGACTTATTCTTACATTCAGTAGCAGTTTCCAACTCAAATTTCATAATGTGCAACCCTGATATAACAATGTGATTCCATTGTACTTTTTTTTCTGCTAATTTTATATACATGTTTGAAACATTATTTTTCTCTTTCACTGAGAGGAAAACAAAGTTACGACTGAATGTAGGGAAAAAATTGCTGAAGACTCTTCATGGATTTTTATTAACATAGAAATCAAATTAATCTAATGTCAGAAGCTTGAAGAATTAAACTTGCATATCTACAGCAACAATGTTATCATATAAAGTATGTTTAGTGTAGAGCAGAAGTGGCATGATCCTGTTGTAAACAAAGATTTCTTATAGTTGCTTTGGAAACTTACTATCAAGAAATATTTGCCTTTCTGTGAACTCACTAAATAAAATAATTTAAATGAAGATACAAAACCAGGCAATGCATAAGTAGAATTATCATCTTCTCGGTTGAAGGTTATAGGTAGTTTAGTAATATTTTATGAGGGAAATCCTGGAACTGTGTAGTTATTGGCAAAACTTCCTCCACTGTCAGTAGATCCAGAATGTCACTCTGTATAATCGCTGGAGATCAGTAAGAAAGAAATCTTAATTCAATGACTAAAACTTTGATTTGGATCATCATTCTTACAGGAAAATGAAATTAAAAAAAAAGATCCTCATTATTAATGGAAAAAAGTAAAATTGACAAAAATTAAAAGATGAGGCTCATCTGCTTTTTTGATGAAACATTTTCTCACCTACAAGTTAAATTAAATGTAGACATTTTTACATGAAGTATTAATGCATATTTTTGGTGAAAAGTGCTATTTTTGACTTAAGAACAGATGAGCCATTAGATCTGATTAGTTCAGTTTGACTAATGCAAAAATGATCTAAATGTAGTAATTGATGTTATATTAAAGGAAAGGGTTTTTTTAAAACTGGATTTTTTTTTAGTATCATGGACAGTAGTTTATGTATTTAGCCTGCCAAAAGTTCTTTGGCAATGCAGATAGACATTCTTCCCATTAGAGGTTTATTCTAATAAGCACAAAGCATAATTCTCCACTGGGGGGAGTGGAGAGAAATGCATACGACACATAGTCCACACTACCATGTCTATCGAGGAGTAGGTAGCTTTAGGAAATGCAAAATCAATTTTTTTGTAAAGTAAAATATGAAATTCTTTCAGCCATCTGACTCATTAACATTACTGCAAAAGCTATTCTGCAAAAAAAGCCAGTTGTTTCAAAACTGAAATTTACTACAGAATTTTTATATCAGATAAAATTGAATTTCCAAGTCAAGCAAGTTCCACTGCAAAACCAGCCAATGATATCTTACATTTACTCTCAATTATAGCATCAGCTGATATCTTCAGTTTGTCTCCATCAGATGTATATAAAGAAATGGAAACACCAGATGCTTAATCAGATAGTGGGTCTTAACAAGATAAGATAAAACCATTATGGAGAAGTCCTGTGAAATGTAATTGAATAAAGCCACAGCAGGCTGTATGGAATTTCAATGAAGCATCAGGATCTGTTCTCATTAATGTTAGTAGAAAAACTATTCTGCATCTCAGAACATGTTTTAAAAGGCTGTAAAATTTCACAAATAATTATAGACAATGTCCAATCATTTAAATATCTTACAGACCTTGGTAATTGGGATAATAGTGTACTCATTAATTAAAAGTTAAAAATTTGGGGGAAATATCTATCTTGCTAATTATATTTTAGAGATTTTTTCCATAAGTCATAGCATTATCAAGCTTAATTACTCAACAGGTCACTGTTTTCACAAGTGCATTAGAGTTGAATAGGCTAAATTTACTTAACACTTAATAAGTTTTATCTTCAAGATTTATGTGAAAGATTAACTATTTTTTCACTTTTTAGTTATTTGCTTTCTTAAAGAAAGGAAATAGAGATAGTAAATCCCTTTATTGCTGTTGAAAAATCTGAGATTAAAAGATATAAGGAATCCTGACCTAAGTGTTTTGGTTTTGTTTTTTTTTTTTCCCATTTTATTGTTAAAATATTGGTGAAATAAGAGGTATTTTTTTGGCATATGAAGTCAGAAAAAGAATAAGCAGTAATGAAAGTAGTGCCATGCTTTTGTAAAGTTTCCTTTTGGCAGTAATAAAACTAGCAATATCAAACTCAACATTTTGTTACTATTAATGCTTTCTCTACTAATAGAGAAAATAATTGCTCAGTACTTGCTTTCCTCTGGATGGCTCTTGGTACAAGATAACCTACATTAATACACTATACAGGGGAACTTTATATCCTTAATTTACCAAAGTGTAGAATATACTTCGTATTTAATGAGGAAAAAGTATGCCTGACCATAACATGGTATCAAAGCTGAGAGCATTAAAGGAAAGTAAAGCCTCATAACTCTAAGTCAAAGTTAAGTAATTTCAATGATTTATGCAATGATGAACTGAAGCATTGAAAGAGATGATTGCACCTTTTTTTTTTTAAAGGCAAGAAGAACACACACCATAATATAAAAACATCATGGTTACACTGTTATGATAACAAGCTTTTGCTTCAATAGAATCACTTGTCTTCTCTGTCTTCTCTCAAATATCTCATTAACCAAGATGGAACATAAAGCAAATGAGTTAGAATAACAGACTAAGAAAGAATGGAGGGAAATAAACCAGTCTTTTCTACCTAATGTTATTTTAAAATTTGTTCAAATTAAAGTTAGAATCTGGGATTGCATTTATAAGAGAAAAGTTTCATTCCATATATGATGGCCTGTACCATGAGGGGAAGAAACCAGGAGTTGAGGGTAATCTCACACAGTCTGTACCCTTATCAATGGAGCATTGTCCTGCAGGGGCAATGCATTGAATGCCCCAGGTCCTGCATCTCTCTAGGAGTGGGGTCAAAATGAGATGTGGCTAGGAACAGGCTAGAGAGAAGATACCGTCTGAAGTCTGTCTGATGATGGCTGCAACACAGTTCCAAGGTTTACACAAGAAACCAAACCCGAGACAAAGCTGAGGGCAGGCTCACCTGTGACATGCCAGGCCAGGACTGATGGCCTTGGGCTGAGCTGACATACAGCTCCTTGGCCTCCAAGCAATAGGTGGTTGGGAGCTCCTGGTGAGGCTGGTCAGGGCCAAGTATGGCCTATTTGTACCCTCAACCTGTCCATCCCATTGAGCTTTCTGTCCCCCTCACCTGCTTTATATCCTCTTCAGCAAGAACATCATAGCTAAGGTACACAGAGATGCCCTTAAGTGAGGTGAGTCTGTTAGTTAAAAGTGACTTCTAAACATTGTGAAGTACCATGTTCTGCAGCAAATATTTGTCATACTGAATTTACTGATGTATGTCCTGGCTTTGTAAAGAATACTTAATTCTTTCCAATACCCCATGGATTTACCATGGATAAAAGATTTCCCTAGAATTTAAGAAATAAACAACTCAGAATCTTATTGTTTTCCTAGAAACATCTATATGAATCTTCTTTTCTTATCTTGCTAATTGTTCTGGCCTAAGGGAAGTAAGAGACAGCCTCTCCTTTTTCTCAAGTGATCCAAAGCAGATGGAAGTGCCTTATCATTCTGTCATACAGGGAAAATATGGTTATCTGACAAAAACATGAAAGAGACTGTCTTCCCTATTGTGGATCTCTCGACTTCTTTGCCTTGTACAAGAACATTTTTGCGGTGATGTTAGATTGCATTAGCTTGCTGGTACTGTCTCTCCCCAGATGAAGGTGTCCAACGTTTAGTCAGCACCTAAATTAGCCTTCTAAATAGGTGGACTTTACTCTCTATGCTGACAGAACCACTTCAAAACATAGCAAGGCTGATGAGGTGAGACTTTTCTCTTCTTTAATGCACCAGCCTGAGACAAAAAAAAAGCATTTAAGGACTGCAGGCCTTTGTAGAACTCCTCTGTGGCACACTCCATTGAAAAAAATGCATTCAAATGAGTAAAACAAAAAATTACAGTAAGAAAACTCCTCCACTGCAGCTCTCTGTAACCTCCCAGATATTGAAGGCAATAATGACTGTTAGAGTTTAATGCTTCTCTTGCTTACACTAGTTTGACACCAAAGACTCTAGTGACTTCAGATTAATGCTCATGTGGGTGGGAAAATAATAATGGTTTTGGCATTCACTAAGCTCTTCACTTTTGCTCCACTTTTAACTAATCACAGGAACATCTCTGTGAGATAAGGTATTGTCTCTTCCTCCAATTTAAAGAAAGGAAAGAGAACCAAATCTAAATTCACGAAGTGCAGAAGGCAGTGATTAGGAGTCAGGCTTTTCTGCCTGTTTGCCTCATGCTGCTGTACTTTTGAGTCTAGTGATTTTATCAGTTGTGCTGCTACAGGAGAAACTCAGAAGCTGTACTCAAACCTCAGCAGGTAAAGGATCCTTTTCAGTTTATCTTTCATTTAACTTCCAGAAACACCACTACACTCTGATGCACAATTATTCAGTGTTCCACGAGTAGCTCCAGGATGCTCATGTTCATAGTACCCCTGGTGTGCTTTCTGTGTGCCTTTGGCTGCAGAGTTCTGAAAGTTTTAGGGTTTCATTAAAGTTTGTATTTTATAGATTGCTTATTCCAGTCCAAATTTGGAAATCAAAAGAGGCTTATGTACATGCTCAGAAACAACAGTTGCTAAATCTTTTTTTTTTACGACTGAATCCATTAGTGGGTTGCTATTTGATTATACATCAAATTCTTATTCTCCAGTTCATGATAGTCACCACTTTCGTCCCAATTTGCTTTATCAGTAAACAGAAAACAAGAGGAAGAAAACAATCTCTCCTTTGTGACATACAGTGAATTTGGCACTGTGTGTACAGTACATTTTAAACTCAAATCCCTTAGAAGCTAGCGATTAGCAGATGTGAATGTCCAATTTCCAAGTGGAAACCAAGACAAAGACCAGAGACCTTCACACCAACAATCTGGATATTAAGTAGGAAAGAAAACATTTTCCAAACATATTACCTCTCTTCATTTTCTAAGCTGGTTGTAGCAATGAGGATTCAGATGGAACAGCTGTGCAGAAAAATCAGATTTTTATCAATTTGGCATCTGTCTAGGAAAAACAACACTGAGACTGAAGAGTAGAGCATGACAGGCAATATTAATACACTAGCTCTGCAACAAATGACACTTAAAATGGAAGTGCTTTGCATTCTGATTTCGCTGGGAAAATGTTGAATCCCATTGTGGGATTAGTTTCATGCTCTTTGTTGGAATAACTGTTCTCTTCAAAGGGGAAACCAAAACCTGAACATCACTGAACTATGTATTGTGTGATTTCTTTGAAGCTGTGAGACCCCTAAGTATTTAGCCTAACAGATTCTGGACTCTATGATTCTATTGATTGGACTCTCAGTGACTGCTGCTGTGACTGCTTCTGTAAAAATCATTGATTTTTTTCCCAGTGCCGAGTCGCTTTTGCCTATGACTGTAATTGGTGAGTGATCCCTCCCTGTCCTTGTCTCAAACCATGAGACCTTTGTTATCTTTTCTCTTCCCCATCTCACTGCAGTGGAGGGAAGGTCTTTGGAAGGCCTTCTATTACATGTGGTAGATTAGAACTCTGGTTTCTAGGAAGTCCATGTAGGTAAATGTTTATGGATGATACATAGCTAATAAATCCTCCTAATGAAACATATCATTGTATTTTATAGTGATGTATATCGCACTCAGCAGCATTGATCACTGATGTGATTCTCCTACACCTAGTTTTAGACTTTTAGTGATTGATATGATGCAAAACAACTGCATTGCAGAGCAAATCTAGACTTTAAAGCAGAAAATAATGCTATTGTTACTTATCTACTACTAGTGAATTGCCAGTACATACAACACAGAGGAGATATGATACAGCTGATTTGCAGTTTGACAGGACTTCCAAGTAATAATTTCTATTCAGAATTCCACTCTTTGGTTTAAATCCATATGGTTAAGGTCTGTTGCTGAAAGCATTAATGTTGTGATGGCATTAAATTAAAATTTATTTGTATTTTAAAATTGGCAAGATTAACATTTAATGAGAAATATTTGTGAAAATATCCTTCAATAATTCATCATGTAAGCACAGGGTGTGCATAACATTTGCACGTCATCTGTGTAAATGCTGCTTTAATTTTTTCTACTTTTGCAGGCAAGCAACGTTGCTCTGACATACCAGCTGAGAACTCTGGAAGAAGTATGCTAACATTTACAGGCAAAAAAGCAAAGATACTTGGTAAACTGTATAAAATATAGTACAATAAGAATAATTTTTCTTTATTCCTTACATGCTGACTTATTATTCTTTTATTTATTTTAAGCTCCTAAGGAGCAGCAGACTTACTTCAAACCTGTTAATCTTCCAAAATATGGATGTAAAGAACAGAGATTTTTCTCAGTGTCTCTGAATGTAATTTTCCTGTAAGCAAAGTTAAACTTTATCATGCTTCTCAAAAGCAGAAAGCATAAAACTTCAGGTTAATATGTAAATTTGTTCTAGGTTTTATAGATAGTTCTTTGCCAGAGAACACACATATAGTTTGAATCCTAATGTATTCTCTACTTGTACATTTTATGGACTAGTACAGTATCTTAATTAGATATTATTTAAGTTTTATTGACTAGGTAGGCATAAAAGAACAATCTGGTTGATCCTAATTCCCCAAAGTTTACTGAATACACTGTTATTATTATTGGTATTTAAAATATGCAGATACAAGGACTCTACAGCTACACAGGGCTCACTGGGACAGACACTCAGCAAACCTACTTACACTGATTACCTGGAAACTGACTCCAGGCAAGATGCTGGCATGTGTGTTGTGACCCTAGCATCCACTGTTTCTGTTAATCAAATTTGTCATGCAAAACATGACAGGAGCCAAACACTAAAACTACTGGGGCTAAGGGGCAGAGAGGATTTCAAAATAGCTGCTGGCAGAACAAGGTCACAAAGTAGATGGCAAAGAAGAATCACAGAATCATAAATTCATAGCATTGTTACAATTGGAAAAGACCTTTAAGGTCATCAGGTGCAACCACTCACCTCACGCTGCGAAGCCCATCACTAAACTAAATCCCTCAGTAATTAATCTATTCCCCTTTTGAATATCGCTAGGGATGGTGACTCCACTACCTCACCAGGCAGTTCTTCCTAATGTCCAATCTAAACCTCCCCTAGTAAAATTTAAATCCATTTCCTTATGTTCTATCATTTATTACAGGACAGATCAACCCCTACCTCACTACAACTGCCTTTTAGTTAGCTGTAGAGAGTGGTCATGTCTCCTCTCAGCCTCCTTTTCTCCAGGCTAAACAGCCCCAGCTCCCTCAGCCACTCCTCATCAGACTTGTTCTCCAGACCCTTCACCAGCTTTGTTGTCCATCTCTGGACACGCTCCAGCACCTCAATGTCCTTCTTGTACTGAGAAGCCTAGAACTGTCCAAAATACTGGACACAGTACTCAAGGTGTGGCCTCACCAGTGCTGAATACAAGGGGATAATCACCTTAGTCTTTCTGGTCACACTATTTCTGGTACAGACCAGGATGTCAATGGCCTTCCTGGCCACCTGGACACACTGCTGGCTCATGTTCAGCTGGCTGTCGATTATCTCCCCCAGGTCCTTTTCTACAAGACAGCTCTCAAGCCACTCTGCCCCAAGCCTGTAGCACTGCATGGGTTTATTGTGGCCCAAGTGCAGGACTCAGCACTTGGCCTTGTTGAACCTCATGCAATTGGCCTAGGCTCATCGCTCCAACCTGTCCATGTGCCTCTGAAGTTTCATCTGACAAGTTTCCTTAGGATCCAGGAACACTAAGTGGCACAGAAATGAAGGAAATTAAGAAACAGTGGAAAAATGTTTTGAAATTTCCTGGTTAGAATTCCACGCTGACTTGCTAGCATGAGGTTCTGGCAAGAAGTAGGTAGGGGAGTAGGGAGAAAACGGGGAATTCCCAAATATTTTGATTCCTTGGAGCTTGAAGCTAGTTACGGTGCCTCCATCTCAAGACTGGAATTCAACTGGTCTGGCTGTTGGATTGAATCACTGGTTGGGTCTTCCAAGGTTGCAGAGTTCAGTGTTTTTTGAGAAAATCAAACTAAGTTTTGTAATAATTTCTGCAGCGGTCTTTACTGCATGATACAAAAGAATTCATCAACTCTAATGAATGAGGTATCCTGTGTCAAATGATCATCTGCATTTGGAAAAAAAAAAAAAAAAAAAACTAAATTCCTGATTCTCTTAATCACAGAATGGTAAGGGTTGAAAGGGACCTCTAGACATCATGTAGTCCAACTCCCCTGTAGAAGCAAGTTCGAGTCTTTCAGGCCATATAGAAACATGTGCAGGAAGGTTTTCAAAATCTCCAGAGGAGACTACACAACCTCTCTGGGCAGCCTATGCCAGGGCTCCCTCACCTTCACAGGAAAGAAGATTCTCCTAATGTTAAAATGGAACTTCCCATGTTCCAGAAAAAAGACTGGCCCCATTTTCTTAATATCCACACTTTAGGTATTTAGAAATGTTTATAAGGTCCTCCCTCAGTCTTCTCTTCTCTGGACTAAACAACTCCAGGTCTTGCAGCCTTTCCTTGTAAGAGAGATGTTCCAGTCCCCTCATCATCTTGATAGCCGTCCACTGGACTCTCTCCAGAAGTTCTTTAACTAGGGAGCCCAGAACTGGATGCAGTACTCTAGATGAGGTCTTACCAGGGCAGAGTAGAGAAGGAGGACAATCTACCTCGACCTGTTGAACACACTCTTTTAGATGCATCCCAGGATGCTATTGGCCTTCTTGCCCATGGCTCATGGTTTTTTTGCTGTCCACCAGCATTTCCTGGGTCTCTCTCCTCAGAGCTGCACTCCAGCAGGTCAACACCAGCCTGTACTTGTGCGTGGGGTTGTTCATCAGAAGGAAATAGTGTTCTTATTCTGAAAGCATTTCTCTGGAAATGAAACTGATTTTAAACCAGTGAAGTACTGATTAGATGGATAGACTTAAGGTGCAAACAACCTCACAGCTTCCCAAAGTGTTGATGGAATTCAATAGCCTACAGTGAATTTACTGTCCCCTAAAAGAGAAAATTCAAGTACAAGACAGATGACAAAGTTTTACACTGTCTGATGTCTAGTGAGGGATCTTGCAAGGTAGAGTGCAGATCCAATGTGATTGTGATCCAGGGAGGTGTAAAGGGAAGACAGGAAAGTGTATTGAACAAGTGCAGGCCACACCTTGGGCTTGTACTCAGGCAACTGTGATAACATTTTGCATTTGTGGACTGTTTAGCACTAATTTCAGAGTCCTTCAGGAGCAGGAAAAGATAAATTCTGGTCATTCTCCCTATTTAATTTTCCCTACCTATCTTAAAGGTACTACTTACATTAAAAAAATCATGATTTGACAAGAACAAATTTCCATTTCTCTCAGCAAGTGATAAGGATTTCAAACAGGTGAGGGATCTAAGAAACAGAAAGGTTAAAATATTAAACTTCTACTACATGCTTAAAGAAAAATCCTTAAAGTCTGTCTTGTGGTGTCAAGCTGGGTTCATAAAAGAAGTGGACGGAAATATGTTACAATTAGAAGTTTTTTAAAAGCCTATGAAAATCAGGGGAGGAGATTTGTAGTTGAATACAAACAGTTTAACTTCTGTTCCAATATTGTTAATTATTACCTCAAAAACCAAGCTCAGAATAGCAATAATGTAAATAAGTAATGATTTCATTTTAAACTGTAAAAAGGGTTTTGTTAGTCTATTACAATTTGGTGACAATAAATGAGATTTTCATTGTATTTCATGACTGTGAAAAAAACCTGTGATCCCTAAAAGGAAAATGAAATCTGAAAATGTGAGGTGAAAAAAGTTCTAAAACAGAGATGAAATGGACCTTTTAAACAATGCTTCATTGAAACATTGAAATATGCCATTAGCATAATGTGTGTGTTTCATTGTTTTTAACGGAAATAGCAATTCTTTGTGAAGTAGTTGCGGCTAACAGGCTTGTACTGAAAAACACTAAGTAGGAGATTTGAACTTTTAACTGAAAGTCTCCCTTTTCCTACTATTTGGGACGTTTAGTGAAGATTACAACTTTTTGAAAGGAAACATAATATCTAGCTCATTCCCAAGTTTATAATATGTGTTGATCTATAATGAATCATAAACTTATTATTGGATATCTACCTGTGGTGGTTTAGCCCTGGCTGGATGCCATGTGATAGATTACCAAGTCATTCTGTCACTCACCCTCCTAAACTGGACAGGGGAGAGAGAAATATAATGAGTTTCATGAGTCAACCACTCAGCAATTAGCATCACGGACAAAACAGTCTCAACTTGGGGACAAATGGTTTCGTTTATTAATGAACAACCAGAGCAGAGCAGGGAAAATGAGAAATACAACTAAATCTTAAAACACCTCACCCCACCCCTCCTTTCTGGGACTCTCCTTCCTTCCAGCGGTGCAGGGGATGGGGGATGGGGGTTACAATCAGTTCATTACAGACAGACTTTGCTTCTTCTCACAAGGAAGCCTCATCAAACTTCCCACTGTTACATTGTGGGATCCCTCCCCACAAGAGATAGTCCTCCCTTAACTTCTCCAGCATGGGTCCCTCCCATAGGCTGCAGCTCTTCACACATTGCCTTAACGTGGGTCATCCACCAGAACAGTCCTTGTGGGCTCCTCTTTCCCCACAGATTGTCAGGTCCTGCCAAGAACTTGCTCACGGAGCCACAGCCTCCTTCTGGCATCTACCCGCTCCAGTGTGGGCTCCTCCAGGGGCTGCGAGTAGACCTCTGCTTCACTGTGGACCCCATGGACTGCAGAGGGGCAAGGCCTGCCTCACCATGCACTGCACTACGGTTGCAAAAGAATCTGTCTTCCAGTGCCTGGGCATCTCCTTCCCCTTCTTCTCCACTGACCCATTTCTTCTCTCACATTCTCACTCCCTGTTGTTGCTGCAGTTTAGCAACTGCTCAGCAACTTCTCAAATACGTTATTGACAGAGGTGTTACCTCAGTCACTAATTGCCCAGGCATTGGTCAGCTGTGGGATCTATCTTGGAATTGACTGGCATTAGCCCTATCATCTACAGGGGAAGCTTATGGCAGCTCTTTGTTTAAAGAAGCCACTCCTGTAGCCCCCCGCTGCCAAAACCTGGTCCCAGACAAAACCACTACACTACCTTAAAAATCTTTTGAGGATTTGCAGTGCTGTTTTTTTTGAAAAATACAGCTGAAGGAATAAGCAGTATTTGTATCTTTCAATTGTATTCAATGTTTAGTTCTTCATAGGAGAGCAGAATTCAATTTCCTTTGTCTCAGAATAATGAAGTGCACATTTCTCACCACACAAAATGCTCTTAGCCTAATACTTGAGAAATGAGTGTATAGGATGAACTGACATGGAAGCATTCACAAATCCATCTCCTGAGACGTCCATTGTATATAAACAGAAGTCAAGAATCAGCAATTCTGAGAGATGTAAAAACTAGATTAGAACCAAGGTATCTAAGAGGAAGAAGAGTCTTGGATTCAACTCCAGGGATGGTAGTATTTTTAAGTATTCTTTTTCCCATTGAGTTGAGGAGAGCTTCTGGCTGTCAAATTTGTGTGGGGAAAAAAAAATGTCTTCTGGCAAAATTTAATAAGATGCTGAATCTGTAGAAGACACAATTTTGAGATAAAACTCTATCTGATATTTCCTTTTCAGCTTCCTGCTTAGATTGTTTTCTTGATAAAGCTTTTTCTTGATATATGATACTAAATCAAAAGTTGATTTAGTAGAGATGGAATATGGAGAAACAGATGAATAATTTCCAGATGTACAATGTGATGATTCTTTGCATTCTATTTCATTAGCTTTTTCTTTTAAATCTGTAATTTCTGCAAACACTAGAATGCTCACATAATTTAATCCAGTGCTGTGATACACAATCAGGAATAAATTTATCAGGTAGATAATTTAAATTTTTTCATATCTCAGTGATTTCCTGTCTATGAGTATTAGGTTCAAAATTAGTTTGGACCACTTATCAACGTAGAGTCCAAAGCTTTTCCTCAAGTTCTTTATGGCTTCAAGAATATCTTTTGACAACGGCTATAAAATTCCTTGCCACACCCTAAAGTTAAGTCCAGAATATTCTCCAAAGTACTTAGTCCCATTACAACAAGCCTATTTTTTTTCCAGTAAGATATGATTTCTGCTCTTCAGTTTCCCAAAGAGTCCAGAATAGGAACAAAACCTAAAAATGGGAGACGTTTTCCCTTTGACCCTAAACGACTGAGAAGCACATTGAGCAAGATGACTAGATTTTTGCACATAACTTTTACAATTGTCTTGTGTGAGATGAGAGCACTGATTAAAAAAGGAGTGAAGGATGCCAGAAGTGTCATATATTTATCAAAAAGCTACCTATCACAAAATTCTCCATTCCTGAAACAGAAGTAAGGCCAAGTTTGGTCATGATAGATGTAGGGAAGGTAAACTGCAGCTAGTACATTATGTTCGTGCTGAAGTCATGAGTCTGTTTATGTGTATTTGAGAATCCCTAAAGCTTATGGGTTCTTAGTGACAATATATATACTGTCTGCTGCTACCATCAACTATGTAGAGATTCTGCTGTGGACCATAGCAACCCAGGGAGACTGATTAAATTCTTAATAGAAGTCACACAGAGACAGGACAGACTGACTAAGAAATCTGGAGTTCAGGGAAATGCCTATACCTTCACAATTTGCCTGAACTGGTGGCCAGAACAGAGCGTAGTGACAATCACAGGCATGACTGAAGTTTGGATAAATTAAGCATAAGTGAATTACTCTATTCCAAAGAAGGTCTTAGAAGTATTAAGATATATCAGGTACTAAGCTTTTTAAAGACCATTCAATCTGCAGTCTGACTGCAAAGGTCCTGTGACTGAGTACCTTTCACTTAAGGGAGAGGAACTTGATCTTGATCTAAACGTGTCACTATCTCCTGTGACTGATTTTAAATTCTGACCTCTTAATAGTCTCTCCTTGTCTAAGGTAACCTAAGCCCCACTGCAATGTTCCTGTTCAAGTAGATCCATTTTTTTCAGCTCCTTAAAATCTTTTGAAAATACAAATATCAAGTTAATGGAGAGGTAAAGGAGAACAGGTATGTAGGTGTGTACAGCCATACACCTTCCTGTGCTAACATGGAGAGTGCTTTACCTTTATACAATTTAAGAATTCACATTCTTCAGTCAGTAACCTCTGTTATGAGGTGTTTACTAATAGAGAGGGAATCCAGGCAAGCTTTAAATGTTTCCTGGGAGTGAAATAATAAAATAAAAAAGTAAGGATGCATTGCCTTAGGAATTGGCAGAAATGTATAGGAAAAGCAGGTTATAAAAGCAAGAAAACCTGTGGATGCTTAAGTGTGGCATGCTCCTTACAGAGTGAAATCAATTTTATGGATGAAGGTGAGATAGACATGAGCATCCATGAGTCATTCTTATCTCTAGTTCTTATTCAGCTCCTTATCTGAAGTCTGGATGGACTTCAAGGGATCACTTTGATGTCTGAGATGCTGTCTTTCAGATGGAGGGGAGGGGAATAAATAGGTTTTTGTCTTCATTCTGAATGTCAACTACTGTGGCAGTAGGTTGTCATCTATTTCTAAACTAAGTTCTTCAGAACGATAAATGGGGTGTTAGATTCACCTGTGCTACTTTGTCTTTTTTTCTTCCTCTCTACTGATTTACCACAAGGCTGTCTGAAAAACCAAATGTGTTTTGCATGTGCCTAAAACACATAAAAAACATACTCCTGTCTTTATAAGAGTATGCAGCATCTGAAATTAGGGACGCTGTGCAAGAACTGCCCACCTTAAACAGGTAGTACAACCTATCATTTTTGTAAGAATCATCTTCCATTTAATTGCTTTCAACTTGAATTTATCTCCAACATTTGCCCTGACACTCATAACACAGTAACTCTTTTTAATGAAGAGAATGCATCAGCTTAGCCTAATTTTTTAAAATCTATTAAGCCGTCTGTTTGATGATGTAATTTTCCAGAGACTTTGTAGAAATAAACTTTTTATAACAGCAATTCCTTTAATTATCTTTGATAACTGAATTTCTGACATATATACATTGTATCATTGCTTAGCTAGGGTTCTTTGACACATGCTATTCCTATTGTAATTTTCAACATTTCTCGTATTTTGCACTTAGTGCAAAACTAAGTAGAAACAATGTTGAATTTAATATGTATATGTAATGCAAAAAAATGAAGTTTAAATAGCCAATTTTATAGGACCTGAAGGGTAAAATTAACAGTGTTTCTGCTTCCTGCAGTCTGCCCTAAACATACCTCAACACTGAACAGAGATATCAGGTGGAGTAGCAAAAATTTAGGCATATACAGCCAAGAGCAAACTGGTTCTGTAGCTTTCCTCATGGTTTCTCAGAATACCTTTTGTCATCACTTTGAAAGGTGTTCTCTGTTTTGAGAAGTAACCTCAGATCAGAAAACTGTTCCTATGTTATACATCTTGATGCTAGACTTTCACAGCCCTTTTCTCCACCTTACCGTTCAAGACGGGAAACTAATATTAGAGGAGTTTGAGTGGAGCTTTACTTCTCAAGTCTATATTGGAGATAGAAGACCAAGTATTTGGTTGCAGACCAAAACTATGGGCAGATAGTTACATAAATCTATGCTCTTTACAGTGTTAAGAAAACCGTTGTTGGTAAGAGGAAGATGTCTCTGCTCATGCAACACAGCAGATGTCTGCCCTCTCCTGCTCCCTTGTCAGCAGTTCCACACACCAGCTGTTCACAAAGAGGTTCTGATGAAGTATTGAAGTGAGGGCGAGACTAATTTCCATGTACATCTGTGTTCAGATAAAAGTAGGAATATAACATGGGTGCAAATACACCAAACATATTACGATTATAGCTATACTATATTTCTTAACTATAAATGGTGTCAGTAATATATTTTTATTATTTATAGCAAACTACCTTAAATAAAGAAGTTTGCAATATGATTGGAATTAACCTGTAATATTAGATCTTATGTAGATATGAAATATACAGATCATATGCTTGTAGTGCTTGGCGTTTTTTGTTTTTTGTGGGTTTTTTGACAAATACATTCTGTCCAAATTTATATAGGGGATTTAAGTTTAGAAATACACATGTTCTTTTCTTTAAGGGTTTTCTATAATTTTTCCACATTTCTTTTTCTGTGAAGTATGGGTTTCTATTTCATGCTGCTGTTCTGGATGTGCTGAATTTTCATTTTATTTATTTTGTTGTTCACTCTCAGATTTAAAACGATCCAAATTCTGTTCACTTTTTAAACTCATCATGAAAGGGAAAGAGGAAAGCAACCATACTGCACCTCACAATCCATTTCTCAAATAGAGAAAGGTTGAGATCTATGTAAGACCTTAATAACCATAGTACTAGTTAAAAGCAAATCAGATCAATCAGGTCAACTGTCTAGTTCTGTTTTAGCATATCATGAGCATATGAATAAAGAAAACACATAGTATTGCTTCTCTAGGCTGTCTGACTCTCCTACCTTGAGCAAGATGCAGCTCACAGTCTGCCAGAGTGTTAACAGAATGGATGACCACATTTCTGTGGTTCAGCATGTACTAGGGATTTATTTACTTTACCAGTATAGCTGGAACCTTTCATGACTTTCATCCTCTGTCAGATGACAGCAAAGGAAATCTACTTTTCTGGGTTTCCCTTCCTTTGGACTTGCCTGAGAAGACCAGCTCTTTATTTTTAGGCTTTGCAACTAGACTGGCCATGTTTCTGGGAAAAAATAGCTGGTATTTGACATGGAGCGACATAATAATTCAAGTCTTACTCTGCAGTGCATATTTTAGAACTATAAGAGGGCTTTGAATTAGGAATGATGATAATACAACAAATGGAAATAAAGCCAGAAACAGTTTAAAATGCAGATTAGAATCATTAGTGTTAGGGATATGATCACATTGGAGGTACATGCTGTCCTAATTCATATTTTTATCCTTACAGGAAATATTTGCATCTCTTTGGTCCCCAGAAGAAGTTAATGGAGGTATCTGACCACTTTGGATACTTTTGAATTTACCAAATAAGAACTGAAAATTATTACAATAGATACAATAGCATTACTGTCTGGGAGAAGAGAAAGAATATAAAGTGGTGTGATGTGTGGCATTATGAGCAAAATATCTGAAAGTCAAACATTTTCTGACTTTTTTAGAATCATTCACATATATGTAGTTAGAATGTATTAAGGTCTTGAGAGTACTTCTGAATGTCTTTTCCTCAAATTAAAGCTTACAACAGCTTAAGGATGCCACATTTCAGGGATTGTATGCACTATTTTGCTGGAAGCTTAGTAGTTAGTTATAAATTCTATGCCATCTAACTTTATTTTAAAGCATCTAGCTATTTAACTTTTTTTTTTATTCTCTATCAAGAGAACTATATAAGACATAGGTCATATTATAAATGTAATAAAAACTGGGATTAGGTCTAGGGATGTAATTTTATATGTTTAATTTAAGGATGTGAGAGCTCTATGCTCCTTATAGCATCCCATCTCTGAAGGACAGCAGCAGCCTGCTCCCTACTCCTGTTGTGGCTATTATGTGGCTACTGAGTCACATGCACTTCTGGTCGGTGTAAGTGTAGCTCCTACACTTTGCTTATGTTGTGTGATATGAAATGGGAATGTGACAGCAATGCGTTTACCAGGTAAACAAAGATTTTAGTATGTAATGTGATTGAGTCAAAAGGGAAAAGAATGGACAATCATAACTCAATTTCCCCATGGAAATCTTTAGTATAAGAAGAAATAGTTGCATCTGAATAAAAGTGTTAGCCAGGGGTAGAATACATAAAACATCATCACAATCAGCCTTAAAAAGAAGTCATGGCCACTGGAAAATATTAAGGACTAAAACAAAGTCACTCTGCAGTATTAGCAGTTGCGTGGGATAAATTTCCTCCTTATACATCTTTCCTCCTCTGAAGGAGCAAACTGAATTTGTTTTGAAGTTGTGATATCTGCCTGTGCTGAAATATATGTGGGAACATTAAAACTACTTAGTGCTTTAATTAATTTACTGTAAAAAGTGAAATTACTGAGTCACAATAGTCATATTCTGGTGATTTTCACATGTTTTCTTGTGTCCCTGATAAAGGAAGCTTTCAGGGCATAGCTTTCTTATGGGTGTTTCTCAGCACCCTTCCAGGTTATCTTTTGACTTGGTCGTGACACCACAGTTTCTTTAAGACACAATGTAGTTTAAAAGGATCATTGACAAACTCATACTGACAGAGTAGTACATTGTGTATCCTCCTATTCAATCCCCATCTTAGCCATCAGCAGCTTTTATTTCTCAAGTCATGAGATTAATTGCCTCATTCTTTCAGGCACAAGTATTGAAAGAGTCAAAAAAGGTTGCAAAATAAATGAAAGTAGACTGTATTGTGATTGTACTTTTGCTAAACATATATTTTAATTTCAATAAAAGGAAATCCACATCTACTAATTTAAAACATGCTGAATGTACTACAAATGCCCCTTAACTTCAGTACAAAAGGACTGGTAGCTTACTTATCTTCTTTTATAGCAGTGAGTCCTCATTGCAAAAACAAGTCATAAACCTCTTTCATTGTATTCATTATACACAGGCAATGCTATCACTGTATATTACTATATAAATATCCTTTCTGTATTTAATGGCTCCATTGGGCATGTTCTCTATTTCCTAGCTGCTTGGATTAAGGACTGACTGATATTTCAGCTCCTGGCTCTATTAGTTTAAAATAGAGTTAGTTTCCACTTTTAGTAAGTAGTTATCTGCAGAAATAGTGGCTAGCGGTGGCTAGCTACATCAATACATGGACTCAGGACAGGTGTGCGTATGTGTAAGCTTCAGAGTAGTTCAAGCAGAAGGTTTTGACACATATGCACACTCACCTGTTTGGAATACAAATTTGGGACTTAAACATACAGTTAGCTTTTACTCAGCTTTGCAGCTGCTACTAAGAAATGCATTCTAGATTTTTTTCAAAGAGCTCAGTAGTGTCAGTGAACTCTTAAGTGCTGGCTAAGAAATTAACCTTTTCTGTTGAACAGAATAAGTAGAATGAATCTAAATGTTAAAATGTTAAAATGTTAAAAAAACTAATTATTTGAGTGTGAATATTTCCTTTACAAGGCTATGAACTTTCACTGCAGATACTCTCATTTTTCAGAGAGAGTTAAGGTACTTTTAAAAACAAATTGTTTCGCAAAGAAAAAATTGCAAAAGATTTTTAAAAATAGTCAAATTCAATGTTTATCTAATAATAACAAAGGGACTGGCATTGTCCACACTTGTTCGGAAATGTCATATAGTTTTTAGAGTGAGGAAATTCAAAGCAAATGTAACTGTATTGCTGATCAGACCTTTGTACAAGCTTGCGGTAAATGTCGAACATTAGCCTCCAGCCACAGCCATCTAAAACCCTTGTCAGCACAAGGTAGGGAAACCTCAGCAATGTTAAATAAGTCTGTGAAAACTACCATGTAAAGCAACTGCAAAGAACAGAATGTGTGAAATGAAACTGAACCAGTCATTAAAGAAAACCTAAGAAGGTTAGGAAAAGTAACCTTTATTTAGAAAAATTTCTTAGTGGCTTCGATAGTCATGCTGACTTGGATTTGTAGAGTTTATGTGCTCTTAAGAATACAGAGAATACTTGAAAACGGAAAAGAAGATTCACATTTTTCCTTCCAAATATCTATTATGACTTTTTAATTTTCTTAATAAAGACCACCAGAACTTTAAATTTGAAAACTATTTCTTGATCCATGTACAATCATCATTGCACTGTCTGTATTCTGATTTGATAACAAAGCCTTATTTAATTTTGAATGTAAAGAAGAACACGGATAGCTAGAAATCCTTTGCTGACAATAAAAACTAACAGACATTACTAACTTTTGGAATTTTTTTACTGCTGATTAGGAATGTCTCCATAAGAATTACCTGTCTGTCTGTCTGTCCATTTATCTATCTGCCTCCCTGCATGCTTATTTTTTTTTGCAATTTGGGACAAAATACTCCTGATTCATCTATCCTGATTCGTATCTCATAGCCATGAAACAAACTTTTTACACAAATGATCTTATTCTTATAGACATAATCCAAGAACATTTAAGATAACTTTTAAATGTTAATTCCCTTATGGCACCCACAAAACAGACTAAATGGGAATGGGAAAGAGGAACTGAAACAGTTGCAACTTCTCCTTAACTTGTAGCCTTCTGTAGTGTACCGTATCATGACCCAGTGGTTAAATGCTAAACCTGAACTGTAAGGAGAAACCTACACTCACTGAAGTGAAAAAACTTACTACACTAGACAGGGAAGATGGTATGTGCATTTTAAGAGTTATTGTCATTATTATTATTATTGCTACTAGCCTAGAAACTGTTAACTACATCTTCATTAATTATAATTCTACAGGTCATAAGAAATAAAACAATGGTAACTCAATTACTAGCCTTCAGAATGTATGACTGATACTGAATTAACTATCTAGCATATGTGGATAAGATCAAATTTAGCTTTGCAAAAAATTCCGTATAAGCTTCTGGTAAATGTTGCAAAAAATACATGTTTTTAAGTAAGAAAAGTAAAGTGAAAAATATTTCACATTCAATAGATTTATTAGGCAGTATAAACAACAAAAACAAACTCTGACTAGGTGCCTTACCCCTTGGTACCACTCATAGTTAATTTCAAAGCAATGTAACATGGTAGACCCAGGTCTACAGGAAGAGGAATTAGATGTACATTAATGTAGAAGATAGAAAAGGCTGAAGAACTTCTTTTGGGGTGGAGAAGGAAAGGATTTACTACAAAAGATTTATGAAATTAAGTATTGTCAAAGTATTATTGAAAATGATCAATCACTTTAAAAAACAAATGTTTTCTCTCCTTGGACATCAGCCAATGACCAGGGCAAGTACAGACTCAGAAGAATTAAACCCGCTAATGCTGGCAATATTTATTATGTATATTGTCACAAAAGTTCCTTCGCAAGATAACAATTTCCTGAAATACTTCCTATAATTACAGTTTGTGTTAGAGAAGTTTGTCTTCTAAAAACAAAAGATAAGGACTGTTTTGGCTAAATGGAACATTTTATGAATGGTGGAGGTTTTAATCTTATCTCCCTCTTCCAAGTACCGTTGGAATTCAACTGTAAAAATGAAGGGGCCTTACTTTTGTCTTTCCTTACATTACAATCTCAAACTATGTGTGAACTCATTTTAACATAATAGTAAAATAAGCTTTTTTAGATTTAAATTCTCTACTACCAGCAACATTTCTCTGGAGTAAACAGAAGCTACCTTTACAGAAGGAAAGCTTAGTAAAAAGGCAGCTGCTGAGAAAGTGCCCAGACAGTAGACTATAATGCTGTGTAAAATTTTTTTATTTCCATTTTGCGTATGAATAGACATTCATATATCCCTTGGGGTCATAATTTAATCAAATTTCAACTTGTACTCTCCTTGGAGGATATTCGTTAGAAAGCTATCAATGGAATTCTGTGAATTTTGATGCATTGCTCTGCTGCACTTTTGGATAGACTGTGAAATTTCATATATTGATCATGCAAGTGATATTCATACAGCACATAAAATCCATGTTTATGTGGAGAACTTGATGCTCATGGAACTTCTTCATGGCACTATGAATGCAGAGTGATGTCATCACTTTTCTGGATGAAGTAGTTTTATTTCATTTATTCTATCAAGTAGATGGCACCATAATTGAGTATTAACCTTTCTATTTCTATAAAAATAGCTGACTTTGGGTTTGAATTCCTCAAAGTCTATGAAGATAAGTTGAAGAAAGGCATATATGTATTTGTTACTTACCTATTGTGATAGGAGGTATGCCTGATGATTTTTGTTATGATAGATCCTCCAATTACTTTTTCCAGGTGAATCTTTTGCATGTTAATTTCTAGAAACCTGCCTTAGAGTTCTATGCTGTCAGCAGGACTCATTATTGTGACAATCCATGCATATGTTGACAGAGTGATCTCTTCCTTGAGGATACTAGATAATACAGAATACGTGTCTTTGTGATCAATCAAGAGCTGTTTATTGGTTAGCTAAAATGTCTTTTCATTAACTAGCCTGCATTTTCAGCCTTACTTGTGGAGATGAGTGATGAGTTTCAAGACGATCTAGCAATTATAGTTTTACTGGTATGAACTATTTCCTTGGAAAGCTCAAGTGTTAACTAAAGAAACTTAAATCAGTAGAATAGAATTAAAATAAAAAAATTAGATGTTAAAGGAATTTGGAAAAATTCCTTCCAAATGTAACTATAATCCAAATATTCTTATTAAGCATACTGAGGAACTACTAGGGATCCAGGATTACTGTGTTACTGTTTATTAGATAGTTTGATGTATTGAACATGTATGTGTAAAAATCTATGTCATGGACAATTACTGGTTCATTCATAATGAATGTCTTGCTCTTCATATCTGGTACACACATGTTCCCAACAAGACTAGCTTAGGTTCTAATTCAAATGAAATATATTTTAAAGAGTTAATTTTACTTGATTGGTTGACAGAATACTGTGACTGAGGACAGACTAAGTAACAATTTTTTTTCTTTATTTTGAATTATTGTAGAACTGTGTTTATTCTTAAAGACTTCTAAAATGATTGTTAAATGTTAAATAATTCCATGCTTGAAAGTAATTGTATTTGAAAAATAAATTAATTATTCCTCTATAGAATTGCACACAACTTACAAAAAAATGTAATGTCTTATTTATTTTCTACTAACAGTCAGAAGGATGAGTGGTAATTTTGTGATGTTCCCTGCCTGCTATTAAAGAAAGAGCACTAGAGGACCTGATTTTATGGTTTTGTCCAGACTGATAGGTCAGTACACAGTCACTGAATGTTTGAATAAAGGAGAAGAAGGATTTTCCCCCAGCTAGCCACAAAAAAAGAGAGGTATATTTATCTAGAAGCATTTGCTAATCTACTGACTAGCCAAATATAAAAGGTAAGACTGGGAAAGATTCTGAGACTGAGGGCACTGAGATGTGTGTTAAGGTATTCTCTAACAAGTCCTTAAGCAACTGAATGATTCCACAGTTATGTCAGCCAGTTTGTGCAAATGCTTCCTTTTCTTGCCTTTTCTTAACATCTGAATCTTACCTTTCTTCTTGTAGTTGCAGTTGAAATTCATTGCCATCACAACCAAAGATATGGAGAGAACTGCACAAGCAAAACAAGATTTCTTAGTGTTTCTTTATGAAATACCTTTTCATCACTCCTGAGTGTGCAGATTGTACTTTAGATTGTCTCCAGTTGCTTATGTATCTGTCCCTGCACTGGACTTTCTCTAAAAGTTCCCTGACTCTCTTGAGCTGGGAAGCCCAAAAAGTGGACACAGTATTCCAGATGAAGCTTCACCAGGGCAGAGATCTTTTGGTGACAAAGCAAAACTGCCTTACTTCCTTATTGAAACAATTCTAAAAAAAAAAAAAATAATATTCCAGCTGTTATATTTTAGCTTGCAAGGTTTGATACAGACATAATAGTAATTGAGCTCAAACGTAAAAAATAATTTATATTATCATGTGGGATTTGGAGATTGCATGTCCTACAATTTCTGGATATAGATTTGTTATTCAACAAGTCAGATGAACCACATTCTAAAATTGCCTGGAGCTACTCACCTCAAAAAGCTCATGGGCATCCTACAGCTCTGACACAGATGTTTCCCTTATGGGTAAATGAGGCTAAGAATATAAGAGTGTAAGACAATGACTCCATACTGGATGAGAATAAAGGCCTATCTATGCTTGCACCCAGACTTCAGCAATGACTAATGAAATATGGTTTGCCCTGGTGAGGCCTCATCTGGAGNATCTATTTTACTGTTCAGGTGAGGGATCCCTGGCACACACTGCCCAGGGAGGGAGTGGAGTCTCCTTCCTTGGAGGTCTTCAAGACCCACTTGGTCATGTTCCTATGCAAACTGATCTAGGTGAACCTGCTTCTGCAGGGGAGTCGGACTAGGTGATCTCTAGAAGTCCCTTCCAACCCTACCATTCTACGATTCTATGATTCTAAGTTATAAGTATAGAGAAGATATACTCTGATACTATAATATACAGCATGCATCTTTTGTCATTTGCTCTCTGAAGTTTTATAGAGGGAGAATAATCATAGAATCAATATATACAGATACTTCCCTTAATTAGTCTTTTAGCATTCGGTTAACAGTGACCTGGCAACTTACTGAGAAATATGGTACGGTCCCTTTTATTTTAGTCTTTGATGGATTCTTCTGCAGTCAGTTTGTATAATTCTGTTAAACCCAGGTAAGATTTTAGCAACGTTAGATGAGATACACCCTGACATAGTTGGCTGTTACACATGTACTGGATTATGCTGAATGCTAAGGTTTTTCCCTATATATCTACTGTATGTTTTAATGGAATACATATTCCAACTATTGGAACTTGGTTCTTATTGTGTTTAGACAAAGGATACTTATTTGTATTTCACAGCTTAAAATTACCTGACCACGAAGCAGAGTAAAAGGAGAATAGTTGTAGAAGTCATTACAAAGGAGAAACTCTACATGCTCTTGAATAAAATTAAAAATGATTTTAGCCCTGGGAAAGAAAAATCACTCATTTGTCTAATGTAGCAAATAAACTTTGCAGATGGTTTTAACTTCAGGAGAGGCATCTACACAAATAAGGCATGACTCACATTTTTCCGTGTATTTTTCAATTTCTTACTTCATGTCATGAAACACTGTAAATGAATAATTTATGCCATTAGAAAAATACATTATTGATTCTTTCTTTAACTTCCAGTTCAAGATGGAAACTTTTTTCCAGCTGGAAAACATATTGCCAAAAAAGCTCTAATGTGATTTTTTTAACATTCAGAAAATTTTGAAAGCTTTTTGTCTAGTTAATAAATTCTTTAATAATTTATAATTTATTGCCAATCTACTATGAATTTGGGGAAACTAATATTTTAATCTTTATTTATTATACATTAGTTTAACAATGGAGAGGGATCAATTCATCTTTGTATTAGTTTTGGTTAGGATAGATTTAATGTTATTTATAGTAGCTAGTATGTTGCTGTGGTTTGGATTAGGGACCAAAACAGGATTGATTACAGACTAATGCTATTGCTGAATAATGCTTACATAGCATGAAGCCCTTCTCATGCCTCTCTGCCAATGAATGGGCTGGGGATGCACAAGAAGTTGGGAGAGGACACAGCCAGGAAAGCTGACCGCAACTGATCCAAGGGATATTCCAGAACATAAGACATCATGGTCATCAGTAAAAGCAGGAGGAAAGAAGGAAGAAAAAAAGACATTCAGAATTACCATGTTTCTCTTTCCAAGCAGCTACTGTTGATATATATGATGGAGCCTTGCTTTCCTGGAGATGCAGAACTCCTGCTTGCTGATGGAAAGTAGTGAATAAATTCCTTGATTTGTTTTGTTTTGTTTGCATGCACAGCATTGCTTTACCTATTATACTGTCTTTATCTCAACCCATAAGCTTTCTCATTCTTACCCTTCTGATTCTTTCAGCCATCCCTCCAGGTGAAAGCAAGCAGCTGTGTGGTGCTGAGCTGCCTACCAGGGCTAACACATAACATTTTATCATGCTATCCCCTTGAAAGTATTTGAAAAATAATTTTAATATGTGCTTAAGGCTCTGTACTAGCATGAGTAGGGCTAAAGGGCTAAAGGATTGCTATAGTTGACAGGTAGTACTGACCTGTTGTTTTTGCACTATAGTATTTCTTAAAGAATTACTGACAAAACTGCTTATTAAAGGTCTTGTGTAAAATATGTTGCTTGGATCAGAAGGTAAACGAAAATAGTTGCTTTTCAGATCGTGGAGAACTGACTTGGCACATTGTTCATTTGATTCCAGAAATATAGTCAGTCTTCCCTGCAGGCACCTATCTCTCTTCATTGTGTATGCCTAGGTTGGACTGGACACCTAAATTTGGAGGCTGAATTTAGACAAAAATAAATTGTATTTATAATATTTAGAAACAAACCCCTTGGTTTAGTTCAGGGCTGGAGATGTCCTTCAGAGCAGTTTCTATTCCTTCAGTCTCTGAGCAGCAAAATAGGAATAAAGTGCAGAAATACTGAAAAGTACTGAATTCTGCTGCTGCTACATATCAAGAAAGTACTTTATAGTTTAACTTGCTCATATTTATCTCTTCTTCTTATGCATTGTAGGGAGCTAAATATCCCCTAAAATCCATATTTGGATGACTTTCCACCTTTTCCTTATCTTATATTCACATGAATGAAAACCACAGAAATTTGATATACACAAAAATTACTTACTACAACAGAAATTTCTCACTGTAGAGAGAAGAGTTTGTAGAGATTAGGATTACAACATTTCAGTGGAACTGTAATTGAGAATTTACCTATTGGACTATGAATCAGATGTGACATTGTAATGCTATACTCTGAAGAAATTCCCCTGATATTTTAAGTGGGAACTGTGGAAATGTAGATTTTCCATGGAAAATAATACCCAGTATATTCAAAGTTTTAAATTGTGTTAGATTCTATAGTCCTTTGAAATAAATGGAAAGTATCTCATTAACTATATTAGTTACTTCAATGCAGCATTTTGACCACAACATAACCTCAGAAAAAAAGCTTTCCTGTGTGTGGTTAACATCAGGATTGCTTTTCCAGCTTTGTGACAATGGCTGTATTACTGATCGTGTCATAGCTTATTGTTTCCCAAGAAGGGAGAAACAAAAAAACCTAAAGAAATCTTCACTTGAGACATTTTTTATGTCACTTCAGAATAATATAGATAAACAACGGCTACATAGAGTCATGAATAGGACCTATTAGGACCAAAACATTGAAATGAACAGTTCAGGATAAGTTTTGTTTAATGGTTCCATGGTTTTATTTTAAATAGTTTATGTATATTATATTTACTGTACTTTGAGGTTATGCAAATTATTGTTAATATAGGATTATATATTATTATATAGGATCATCGGATTATCATCCAAATAGATGTAGGTAATTTTGGGGATTAGTGTAACAGAAATGAGATAACACTTCAGTGGTAGAAATTGTTAAGCCTTTCTTCCTAGGAGTCTGAGAAGTGAGGAAGGTTCTTAAGGTGATAGATGATTTGAAGATAGAAATATCTATCAGTGTGGATGCAGCAGACCAATATGATTCTAAAGTATAGTAAAATATTCAGCAAATATGTTAATATTATTTATGATATTAATATTATTGTTAACATTATAATAGCACTATACTAACATTAGTTATTATATTAATATTATTATAAACATATATCAGTAATATAATTTTGCAAAATATTGATGATACTTTATTATGTTCTGTTTACCCATATTCTGACAGTAAGAATATAGACTGGAATAGGTAAAGCAAAGATATGTCTGTGTATTCAAATATTAAAGGCATAAAAGAAGCACTCCATTATTCTCATACATACTATACTGTGATTATAAAATATGTCCATTATTTTGTAGTGATTTTCATGCATATCTCTCAGCATTTAGCATTAGCCCAGAGAAAAGAAGGCTCAGGGGAGATCTTTTTGCTCTTTACAACTATCTGAAAGGAAGCTGTAGTGAGGTGGGTGTTGATCTGCTTCTCCATAGTGACAGGCAATAAAACAACAGGAAATTACCTCAAGTTGCATCAGGGGAGGTTCAGGCTGATTATTAGAAGGAATTTCTTTACTGTAAGGGTTGTCAGGCATTGGAACAGGCTGCCTTGGTGGAGTCACCATCCCTGGAACTGTTTAAGAGACAGTTGGATGTTTCACTCAGGGAAATGGTCTAGTGGTTGATAGAGCTGGGACAAAGACTGAACTTGATGATCTTAAAGGTCTCTTTCAGCTGAAATGATTCTATGATTTGAGTCGCATAGATTTAAACAAAGTTGCTAAGCAGGAAAGATAAAAGAGTTACCTGGATAAGCAAAATCCTAACAGGACTTAAAGAGTTGCCAGGTTTATGACTGTGAGTGCAAGATTCCTCCATTCCACCCTTAAGGCTGAACTGCTTTATCAAGTGAAAGAAAGCAATCAAAAAGCATCAAAGCACTGGGGAACTCAACCTGGCAAAGGATAGTCAGACAATGTCTGAAATCTGCCCAAAATGTGCTACTGCAGGAAGGAGAGGTACAGTGTGCACTTCAATGGGCTTCTCTGAACTTCATTTAACATCTCTGTGAAGGACTGGACTCAGCCTTGGGGATCACTTCAGTTCCTCAGAAAGATGTAGCATTTATATGATGGAATACAGTAAAGCACATCAGAAAATTAAACCTTGGGAATATTTTCAACTACGATGTATTTGTCTGACACACAACTTCCAGTGCTGAGGGCATTGCATATATATGTATGGAAAGTAATCCAGAAAACCAAACAGACTGAAATCATTATACCTGAAGATTAACTAGAAGAAAGATATAGGAAATAATTTCATTGGCATCCGTTACTATATAGCCTGGAGATGGTGCTGTCAGCCATTCGGAGAATAACTATTCTCTTCTATAGGTATATAGAATTTTAATATTGCCTGAGGGATTTTTAAATTATTGTTGTTAATTCAGTTTTCATTTGCCAGGTACATCTTAAATAGGTGCCAAGAGGCAGATGCAATTGTTTAGAATATTATAGGCAGGTACTTCAGGAGGAAAAGGATTTTTAGAAGGGCATTCATTTTGATGGCTGTGATAATTGTAACTGCTTCATAGCAAAAGCAGACATTACCCTCTCTCTGAATCCCTCATGAGTTTTATTCTTTGTGAAGAGAGAATCTCTTTATCTACTGTTGTTTTAAACTAATGGAAACTTCTGATTTTATTTACAATGAAATAAATTTTCAACGTCCATGTTTTAGTGATTAGATGTTATCATAATATCTGTGTGGAAATTATTTACTTGACAGCAGTGGTTAACCCTGTATCATCCTAGAAAAACCCCAACATTGATTTTTAGGAATATAAAATAAGATAGTGTTTTGTAAAAAACTTTATCTGCTATCGTCCTTCTTAGTTGCATCAAAACCTTAAGTCCTTTTGTGATATTCTTGAAATACACTGTTGATATAAACAATGTAAGACAGAAAATCGTAAGTTATTCTCTTAGATTCAAGTATTTCACCCATAGTTTAAAAGCAAGTCCATATCTCTGGTCCAAGAAAAGGATTAGATGAAGATTACATTCGTTCTGACTAAGGATTTTGAATTGCCTTTTAAATTTCATGAAAACAATTGTTGATATGAATACTGCTGTTCTTTAAAGTGTTTGACTTTGGATCCTTAGTTTCCGCTAGGATTTGTCAAGCATAAGAAACAGTGTTGCTCTAAAAGCTATAGATAAGACTGTGTTAAATGTAAATTTCAATCTTTTCTTCTTTGGTAACCAAAAAATGATTTTGCTGCCTATCCTAAAGATTTTGAAAAGAAAGTAAAAGTTTTACATAAATAATGTAAATTAGTATAACATTGTTCTGCACCTTACAGTAAGGCATGTTTTGGGGTTTTTTCCCAATATATCTGACATGAGCACCTATGAAACATGCAGCACTTGCAGCTGCAATTGACATCTAATAAATGAATCATTAAATTCTATTTTATTTTATTTTATTTTTTACCTGACTAGCTAACAGTAGAGACAGGTATTGCGATTTTAATCTGCCACAAAGATCATCATTCTGATCTTGGATTTCCACAGACATAGTGTCACATTTATTGTCAACAAACCTTTTAAAATGTAGCCTTCACAATCTACATGATCCATCTTTCAAAAATGATAAGCAATCAGAGGAGTGATTTCAAATCAGAAAATGTATGTTATGTTAAATACATATCAAACCCAAATTTTTCACTGGTTGCCCAAAATGTCCATATTCTGTTGATTTGTGAGTGCTATTGTCCTGTGCCCAAGCCAGGTCGTATCAACCATTACCTCATAGTATTGATGTGCAAAGCCACTAATGACCATTAAACAGTGCCATATTGCAGCGATGAATGCCAGATGAGGTAAACTAATAATTCACTTTTCACTCTAGGTCTGAGTAATGTTCAGGTAAGGTTGGATGAGGACGTGTTTTACTCTAAGAAGAAAATAAATCACCAATTGGAAAAAGGAAGAAGAATGGATCCTGTGGAGGGCAAAAGGGAAGCTGAACACTTCAAGGCAATCTTAAAATTTAAACATGACAGACATGTACACGTGTTTATGCACTGTGAATGTGCTAATTAAGGTTTTCTGTGCAGTATTCATTATAGATTTTCTAGACTTTGTCCATTTGTCCTTCTGATGTTCACTTTCCTCTCAACTATATGTCTTTTTAGAAGAAAGTATATAGCAATAGGGCAACTCACTGGTGACTAACAGTAGTGGAATTCAAAGCTACATGTTTCCAGGCAATGAATGTGGATTCTCTTTGCAGAGCAAACACTAAAGAACTGATGTCCACTGTATCAATTTTGTGAAGATTTATTTCAGACTAGCTCTCATCTGATCCTGTGCATTGACTGCTGTTAGTGAAAGGAACAAAGTTAGGACACGTCTCTTGGTTTACTGCCATCCAAAAGGAGCCCACTTTGTAACCACACCATGAAGATTATCATGCTACAGAAAGTGGGAATTATTGGGAGATTTATTTCAAAAACCCACATACAATCTGTTAAATATTACTTTTGGAGCTACTAGAGCAACTGATAATAATACTGTGTTGTCAACCTCTCTGTGAGTGGAAAAAAACAAGTGATGTCACAGTTCCGGGAAGACAGCCAAGGGCTACTGAGACTTGAATTAATTTCATTCTATTCTAGGCACCAAAGAAGAAGATGTTTAACTGAGGGCAGATTCTTCAGCAAGTTTTCTTCCAAAACTGTCTCAGTCTTTTCTTTTTTTAATCAATTACAGAATCACAGAATCTTAAGGGTTAGAAGGGACCTTGAAAGTTCATCTAGTCCAACCTCCCTGCCAGAGCAGGACCACGTAGAGTAGGTTACACAGGAACTTGTCCAGGTGAGTTTTGAATGTCCCCAGAGAAGGAGTCTTCACAACCCATCTGGTCAGCCTGTTCCAGTGCTCCCTCACCTTCACAATGAAGAAATTATTCCTTGCATTTCTTTGGAACCTCTTATGGTCCAGTTTATACCCATTGGCACTTGTCCTATCATTGGACATACTAATGGCAGAGTTTATCCTGATGCCTTCTCTAATGCAGTTCAATCATTCATGTAATCTCATTTCAGTTTCACTGTTCTTGCTCGGCCACATCCTTATGCTGTTCACCTACAGGAAGAACTAGGTCTTGTCTTTCTCCTCCATCCTTTTACAATCTCTTTTCTTGCCTGACTCATCTCTGCAATTCCTGAGACAAGATTTTTCAGTCTTGTAGACAGATGGTTTCTGATGAGTATGCAGGATATAACTGAACTATTTTTTATAATGTATTTTTCCCCTTTTTAAAAGTAGAATAAAACCTCACAGCTAAATTAGCAATGCCTAGTATTTTCAACACAGAATGGCAGACTGAGGAAATGTTTTTAAACAAGAGACACATTTAACATAAATACTGAGTCTGATATTGATAAAGTTTCTGTACTTGCAAAACTGATGTATTAAAAATATGCTGCTAGTTGTCAATTCCAAATAATATCTTTTTTTTTTTTTGGTCACGACCCTGAAGAGGAGAATGTCCAGAATACCCCCAGGGATTATGTTGAATTGAAATCGTGAAAATGACAACTGGTAGGACTACTTTAAGTTACTTATGTTGGTGAATTACTCATATGTATGACTGAATCTATCATACACTACTTGAGAAACATTGCCTACAGAATCGTAGAAAGCATTGATGGTGTCTTAGAAGATGAGAGGCGTTAATGATGAGCAATATACATTATGATGACAGGGAAATTGTCCTTTTGAGTGAGAGGGATGGCTTTAAAATGGCGTAGCATGCAGCTCTGTTAGATGTTCAAAAGAGTTTATTGGAGGCCTGCTCAACTAAATAGTCCAAATTCTGCTATTATTTGTATTGGCTTGTGGCTAACACACTGTGAGGATGATGGAGCAGTGGCACGGGCTGCCCAGGGAGGGTGTGGTCTCCTTCCTTGGAGATCTTCAAGACCCACCTGGACATGTTCCTATGTGACCTGATCTAGGTGAACCTGCTTTTGCAGGGGGGTTGAGCTAGATGATCTCTAAAGGTCCCTTCCAACCCTACCATTCTATGATTCTATGACTGTAGTTATTCTGGCTTCTAAATGGCTTGAATTACTAAAAAATTTGGCTACCAGAGCAGTACTGCTATAAAGATCCTGCAGCAGAAATTGGGAGGAGATTCATACAATTAAGCAAACTTGACTTAAAAAAGTAGAGTAAGGTCAACACATATAAATTTCCTCTCATTGAAAGAGCTGACAGTACCTGTATTAGTAATACTCATATACCTACTAAAAATAATTAAGATATTATTCTGTTCTAGCTGCTTTATATATGATGCTGTCCTGCAACTGAAATATATTTAATATCCCACACATTTGGAAAGTTAATCTCTTAAAAACTAAATTAAAAAATATTAAAAATCTGACTCTATATTAATTTTCTAACTAGAGCAAGTTTGTTCCTCTGGGGTTAGTTTTACTTCTTCTACATTTCAGAAAACATGCTGCCCACATTAATTATCAGATCTAAGTGTAGACCATACCCCTATTCTTCAAATTATGGTGCTCTTTCCAGAAGAAGGATATTATTAAAAAACATAAATAAACCTTTCCTTTTGGAAAGCTGACTTTATTGAAATTGAAATTATAGATGTGAACAGTCAGTTTTGATTACTTTCTTCACTAAGGAGCATGATGCACAGGGGTTTATTTGCATCTGAAGACGAATTTATAGGAAACAACTGAATCTAGTGATATCTAACTAACTAAGCTAAAGAAGGGGATACATCTCAGGCACTGAACTTTGATGTCTGGTGATGCTGGCACCAATTGGCATAAATTGTATATCTTCTCCTAAAATTCAGCATCTACTCAGCTGACTAGTAAGTAATCTCTGGAATGTGTTAATTAGAAATAAGATTAGAAAGAAGCATCTGAATAATTTATTGAATATTATTTTTGCATTACTCTTGAAAGACAGAGTCATACTTTGTCTGAAGACAAGACACTGTTTGTATAAAAAATAGTCATTTGGACAATGGAAGAGAAAAGGCGAGAGATTCATGCAATGGATCGCAGAGCATGGGGAACTCATGTAATGATGGTGGAATCTCTAAGTCCAGTAGATTTGAGCCTGGTTTATAATTTTCCTATATGTGCCAGTATTTTTATTGTGTTTTCTCTTTTTTGTTCTTTGTTTTGTGTTTTCAGATGACTCTGAAGTAAACTGTTGTTGATCATTGGACATGTTTAAAATGCTTAAAATGGTTGTTAAATGCCCTAAATTGTTGCTGTAGGTCTGTTCCTCACAATATATAAATTAGAACCTGTTTAGATATTAAACATAGGATAAATCTACTTAACTACAAGTTGAGAAAAATCTTGAGTCATTAATATTGAGAGCACATTAATAAAGAATTGGCTATTGACAGTCAGATTATGACATCTATGGTGTCTTAAGCCCATTAGGCAGGTAAACATCACCTAGTTGCTCATTCCCTCTTCCCCAGCGAGATAGGGGAGAGAATTGGAAGGGAAAAAGAGAGAAATCTATTACATAGAAATAAAGACAGCTTAATAACCATAGGAAACAAACAAACAGCACAAACCCACACCAACAAGTTTTGCAAAAGCAACCACTCGCCACCAGCAAACTGATATCCATCCAGTCCTCAAGCAATGGTAATTTTGGGAAAACTACTAGTCAAGTTTTATTGTTAAATATGATGCCATATACTGTGCAACATCTCTTTGGCTGTTTTGGGTCAATTGTCCTGGCTGTGTTTCCTCCCATGCTATTCACTGATGTGACAGTGTGAAACAGAGGAGGCCTTAATATTGTGCAAGCAGTGTTCAGCAATAGCTACAAGATTAAATTGTTACCAACACAGTTTTGGTCACCAGTCTAAAATGTGGTACCAATACTGGTTGCTCTGAGGAAAATGAAATCCATCCCAACCAAATCAGTAAAACATTCCAGAAGTAGCCCCTAGCTTAGGAATTCCTGACATTTTTTACTATTGGAAGCTGGATGTTTATATGTTCTCTCATTTCCCTTTTCTATTTTCTGAAAACTTGCTGATTGTTACTGAAAAAAGGAGACTAGGACAGGTGAACTTTAGATCTTCCAGTGAGTCCGATCTTCAGATATGTAAATGTATACAGCTTGTGTACTTCACTGGGATCATTAAGGATTAATTTGCAGGACAATGTATTTTGAGTCAATATTAGCATAAAATGAACTACTGGACTAATTCCACAGTGATTTAGCTTGTTTCAATTGTCTTTATTTTGCTAATAATGTTCTACAGCACCATAATGTTAGACAGCTCACAAAAGATTCAGTTTCTTCTTTATAAGACAATGATATTTATGCATATAGATTCTCCTGATAATTCTATGGGGCATTCTGAGTTCTGTTTTTTGTTGTTGTTTATTTTTTTTAAAGCATGATATATACTTATTAATGTAAAGAATAAGTGTTTCATCACTAAAATATCTACTATAGCCAAGAAAATATGGATGCAGACTATATACAACACAAAAAGCATCACTTGTGACAACATAATCTGTTGTGTTGAAAAAAACTCCATTAAAATAGCAATAAATAGAGACCTGTCAGAGTTTACAGGTGCCTGTCCCCTTACCAGCCCAGTAGCATTGTGTGCAATTATTGACAAGAACGAAGTCTCTTGCCTTCCTAACACAGACAACATGATGGCACGTTAGACAAAGACGAAGCAGCAGTACAAGCATATGATAAAAGACTGATTGATGTTCTCTTATTTACCTACCTTTCTGCCTTCAGTATACACATTGCCATTTGAGAAAAAGATACCATGTACTCCAGAGTTTTCAATCAATCTTGCCTTTCTTCAGCCTCATTAAATCACTCAGTTCACTGCTGTGAAAATGATTTGAATGTCTCTGTTAAAATCTATGATACCTCAACTGTGTAGGGAAACAGTTTGATTTTACTACAAGCTGGTGACTGCTGTAGACTTCATTAATTTAAAGCAAATCAGCTGTGAAGGTTATTTATTGCTTGGCAAATTGAACATATTTTGAAAGCTTTCTCAGAGTGCCTTGTTTTGAAACCAAATTTTACTCACCAAAATGGTTTTGGATGACTTCTGCTGTGTTGCTCTTCTTTTAAACCAAGAAATTATGTAATCTTATTCTCACAAACACGGCCTTTGTTTAAAAACGGTTGAAATTATTTGTTACATATCTAGTCAGAAGATGCTGAAAAGTAAGGACTTTTACTGCTACAAAGAATGCTAATCCTTTTCATGCCATGAACAAAGCAGAACAATCTCAAGATCATGGGAAATATTAAGTATTTTCAGTTGTTCTTGGGTCCACCTGTTAAGTGGTCAGATATTTTTAATTTGAAATCATAGAATGGTAGGGGTTGGAAGGGACCTTTAGAGATCATCTAGTCCAACCCTCCTGCAGAAGCAGGTTCACCTAGATCAGGTCACATAGGAACATGTCCAGGCAGGTCATTATTAGCAACTTATAATTGCTGATCAGCAGTCATTACAAATATTGTAGATTACAGGGAATAGTAGCACAAAAGAAGAAATAAAAGCATTGGAAGTATTAAGTTAGGTCATCCTAAAAAAGTCCGAATGTTCAGCTCCTTATACTGCAAGCCTCACAAATGATGGAAAAGTTTTATCATAAATGCAGATTTTAGCCCAGAGGAATTAGCATATTGGAAAGATCCTTAGCCTGAAGACCAGTTTTTAGCCCTTGAAGTAGAGCCCTTGAAGTACTGCCTTCTTTTAGAATAGTGTGGTGGTTTAACTGAATAATAACCAAACCACCCAGTTACTCCTCCCCAACTCAGCAGGATGGGGAGGAGAATCAAGAGAGAGTTGTAGAACTTTCTGGGTTGAAATAAAGACAGTTTAATAGAACCCCACAAATGAGTAGGCAGTTACAGTGATGGCCAAAGAAAAAATGAGCAATGCCCAGTGTAAGTGCTCATCACACTCAGCCCAACAGCAGAACTGCAGTGGCTGCACTGGTTGCAGCCCTACTCCAGCCCAGCTGCTGCCCTTATATCCCGAGCATGATGTCACATGGGATTGAATAGCCTGGCCACACCCCCCAGCTGCAGCTGGGGAGAGTTAATTCTATCCTGGCCAAACCCAGGACACCTGGCCAAACCCAGGACAAGTAGGCAGTAAGACACAGAGGTACTGAGCAGCTGAATGAGCACTAACAAAATAAAATTTTCAGAGGTTTTAGTTTTTATTTACTATTTGTGCAGTTTTTAACACAAGGGTCTACAGACTCTATTACCACTCAAAGAAAGTAATGTGTTCAAAAAAGAAGATGGAGATGTTTGTCTTGAGGGACTAGATGTGAAGAAGTCTTGAACTTCTATTAGACTGATCCAGGGACAGTTTAAGAAGAGGGAGCAGCTGGGTTAAAATGTTTCAGTGGAGAAGTGGAGAGGCAGAAGTGTAATTAATTGCTTAGTGATGGGTTTTCACTCAGTGTACCAACAAAAGAAACCAAATAAACTGTCTGAAATGAAACAAACACAAAAATGAAATACACTTGCATTAATGAATGTAATACAACCTGACATCTCAAAGGATAACAAATTAATCATTAATGATCAAGCAGGATCTTTCTACTTTTCTGAGGTTTGAAACACATGTGCAGCATGGGCCAGAGTAGATGTAGTTTGGGAAAATGTCCAGATTTGACATAGTAATCATTTTGGTGTCATAAAAAAAACCAAACATTTAAAATACATCTTCTACAGCCCCATAATCTATGAGGCAGTGAAAGACAGTTACTTAAAATATGAATGTTTAAGTTGTTTGGTAATGTTAAGTTTAGAGTTATATACATCTGTTTATGTAATTTTACAGACCTTCTGGTATAGCTATGCTAAAGGGATCAGTGACTCTCTCCTGACCTGGTTATTGCCACAGTCATCAACTGGAGTGATTAGATGCAGACTGTGCTTTGTCTCTGCCAGCTTTAACAACCCCTCAGAAGTACAAATTCAGGAATAACACAGATAAATAATAGAAAATATTTTCTAGTCCACCAGTCAATGTGATCACTTAATGCCAAGTCTGGTAAATTCACAAATGTATGGAGACTACAGATGAAATTTTCCCGTACCTTAGAGAGGACTATGTACGGGCTCTGCTCAGAAAGCAGACATTTGGGAAGGCGATATCTTTGTCAAGAGCTGTTAGGAATCTGTTCTACTTGATCTGCATAGATCTGGGAAGATGGCTTTGGGGAAGGCAGGCATTCCCATCTTCTGAACAAGAATCTTTTAAAAGAGAATCTTTGGACATCAGAGTAACTGGGGAAAGGTTATATGTTAAAATAGGAAGAAAATACATCAGGAATAATCAGCAAAGAAATGAGAGAAAATAATGATGAAGGCAAGAAAAAAAAGAGAAAGACTATCTCTATTGAATAAACAGAAAAATCTGCTTTTAGGGAAAGGAACAGACCTGTGACATGTTCCAAAGCTGAAGCTGTAATGAGGATCCTATACCTATATGTGCTCAATCTGGCATACAGGAATTTATTGTTGAGCTAGCCAAAGGTAGACTTTTCTTCCTCAAAGAAAAATCACTCTTCTAGAAAGAGAGAACAGAGCATCCCAATGTAGGTGTAAAGTTGTTACTGTTCATGTTGTAAAGGGTAAAATATGTGTAAAAATGCAAATGCTTTACCTAGAGAGATTAAGCAGCATAATAACCTTACCTGTGTGATTTTGTCAGTAAAGAAGACAATTTGGAAGCTATGAATCATTACATATTGTGTGAACCATTGAACGGACAGTGATGACTATTTTATCAATCAAAGCACTATAGATTATTTACCAGAGCTTCAACTAGCAGATACTTTTTTTTTTTCCCCACTCCTTCACGACTTCTCTTAAGGAAGTTAAAATTCAGGAAGAGATCTGGAATAGGATACTCATAAAAGCCAAAAGTTCTGTATCTTCAGATTAGAAATGCCAGGGCAAATTATCTTCCTATTTGCTACCATAGAATTTGTTATGTTGCCCTCCAAAAAAGGGTCTGTGTTATCTAGATTTAGTGGAGGTATTTCTCTATGTTTGCTCAGGCATTTTGTCTGTATATGAGTTAGACAACCTAGAGGCAGTTCTGTGGGAGACAAATGTGTCTAGGACTTGCTCAGGGAGCTAGTCAGATGTCTATTTTAGAACAAATCACTTGCTAGAAATCCATAATTATCTTTTTAAAGAGATAATACAGAGTAAATACCTACATTTGATGAATCTTACTTCAAACGTACAGACTAGTAAGCTCTCATTAAAGGCTTTGCTTTAGGCATATCCTGTTGCCTACAGCAGTAGTCATAGGAGACCAATGATATCTCTGTTTTAAGTAAAAGAGATTTTCCTGATCTCACAGATTCAGCTGCAGCTTCTTCAATATGTTTTTTCTTGAGAAGTTGCCTTCCACAAGCACCACCTTCCCCAGATTCCTCATGTTATAGAGACCAAGTAAACTTCCCAGTAATATATACACAGAGCACTCCTGTCTTCCTATGCAACCTCATCCTCTGCTGCCACCACAGACTTTGCTATTGACAAGAATTAGACGATCTGAAAAATATCTGTCTCTATTTTCACGCTCAGTTGGCAAGGAAGCACCACACAGCCTCTTGCTCATAACCCCACACACCCTTGTCTTCTGTAGGATGGTGGAGAGTCCAGAGAGATGGGGAGTGAAAAGATCACCAAGAGCCTTGTGGATAGAGACAAGGGCAGGGAAGGCTCACTACCAATTATGATTGCAGACAAAACAGACTCTACTAGATTTAGGGAACAAAATAAGAACAGTTTAATCTACAACCAACTAGCAACAGGACAGAAAGTTAAAAACAAACAAACAAAATGGAAAAAGCAGTATGAGAACAATACAACCAGCACTTTAAGATCTTAGGATCTTCCCCCATCCCTCTCTCCTTCCTGAGCTCAACTTCGTGCTGCTGATACTTCTACCTCCTCCCACCTCAGCAGCATAGGGGGGCAGGAAATGGGGGATGTAGTCAGTCCCTCATAGATGATCTCTGCTGCTTCTTTCTTCTCAGAGGAGGACACCTCGCATTCTTCTGCTGCTGCAACATGGGGTCTCTCCCATGGGATACAGTCCTTAACAAATCTCTCTGGTGTGAGTCCTTCCCAAGGGCTGCAGCTTCTCACAAATTCTTCCAGCATGGGTCTCTGTGGCAGCAGAACTCCAGACACATTCCGATGTCATGTCACCCTCCTACAAAGTCATGGTCTCCTGACACAGTCATCACCTCTGGTGTGGAGGCCTCCATGAGCTTCCAGTAGAACTCAGCTTCACTATCACCCTCCATGAGCTACAGAAGGACAGCTGCTGTCTTACCATAGGATGTAAGGTCTCTGCTCTTGCCCATCTCCTACTCTCTTCCCTCACTAACCTTGGGGTCTGCATGGTCACTTTTCCCTCATTAACTCCTTCCACTATCTCCCAGAAAGAAACAATCCTCCTCTTCCAACTTCTTCTTTTTAAAAAAGTGATCACGAAGGTGCCCAATTGGCTCAGCTCCAGAACTCTCTGACTTAAAAGTCAGGAAAAGTTTCAAGCAACTTGTCACATGAGCCACCATTACAAGCCCTTCTCTGTGACCAGAAACAGCTCTACACAAATCTGACATACCTACACTTCCATATTTGCACAGGTCTTTATTCAGTCACTCTGAGAATGTATCATCCCTTCTTATTCCTCCCAAAAGTTCCTGTTTAATTTCTTAACATGTGGCAATGCTGAGTGAAGGGAGAATGGAGAAGAAGAAGGAAACGGGTTAGAACAAATAGCCTACTCCAAATGGATAAGAATGAAGTGGTCCAAGACCCAGGGCTTTCTTCTCCCTTTGCTATTTTTGTTTGTATCTGCAGTGGTGTTGCAGAAAATGTTCATTGCATGTAGCAGAAATGTAGTTGTCCTTTACTACTCTGCCACCTCTCTCTGCTCAGCTCCATACTTCTCCATAGCACTAATGTTATTTGGCTAATTCTGTATCTCTAGAAGTAAGAAGATCAGAACACATGCCTACACTAATCAAGTTACCATCTGAAGCAGCTGCTAATTCTACCTATGCAATAAACTGGCTTTGAAAGTTATAAACATATTTGCATTAGTTTGCAAGCCCAGGACACTCCAAGAGGGAAGGAAGTCTCTGCTTCTTGCAGCAGGAAGAAGGAGGAGACCAAGCACAGACAGGACTGGTATTTATCCTCTTTCCTGAGATTATCTTTTTCTGTTTTGATGAGTCTATGTCATCCTCTATTATCCTCCTGCATTCAGGAAAGAACAACAGAAATACTGGGTACCAGCACCAGTTGCAACTAAATGAAAAATAAGAAAAATAGAAAAGAAAAAGAATAGAAAACTTATTTTTATGAAATAAATCTGTCTTTTCTTCCAGCATTGACTTCAAGTATGATATTGTGTTTCAGAGCACAGCTTGACAAAATTGTCCAATTGCCTTTAAAAGAATCTCAAGAATTATATTTCCTTTTTTCATTTGAAGATTCAAGAAATGTACTTTGATAATGAATTACAACTAGATGGTGTACCTACTTTTTATTAGCAGCAGCTCTAATCTCTCTGCTTTGCACAAAAAATGAAGTACACTTATAAAATTACTTTAATAATTTTAAAACATATATATTAATTTAAAGTGCATAACACAGTGAATTCGTTCAGTTCTTAAATGGAGTATTGCAATTTAAAATCATGCAAGGAAAAATAACTGGACCAAAAATTCCACACAGTTTCAGTAATACTCTGAAGTCATGGCCAAAAATTATGTATAATTACGTGTAACTACAAAAGATTTTCTTAATCTACTGGGTGCCACATTACTTGCTGCTTCATTAGTAATAAGGCATATTATTCCTTGAGAGAAAGAGCAAACTAATTATAGGCTGTTTTGAATCTCATGATTTTACCTGCAGATGAATTTCAAAATAATCCTTCTTTGGGGGTAAAATTTTCCAAGTTTGATCTTGCCTAAATGTTTGGTTTTGTTTGTCTTTTGAGGTATGAAGCTTACAAAGCAAGTAACTCCAGGTCTTTCGAAGGGAAGAATAAATGTAACTCTTCAACATCATTGCAAGATTCTTTTTTCTTAATAAACAGGTAGTTTGAAAAAAAAAAAAAAAGTGCCATCTTAGGCCCTGTGACTTGGAAGTGGTGACTTAAAGAAATCAGAATGCTTTTAACCATTGACTTTTGTGTTGGCAATGCTGAGATGTTCTACAGCCCACCTAGGGAGCATCACAATCCATGAGCCTCTGGCAAGTGAACCCATTCCTCTGGTCTGTTTTCCATTCATAATGGCAAATCTATCTACAATGACAGATTTACAGCATTAAAAGTCAAGAGAGTGGTCTCAGCTATCAGACCAATGCTGACCCAGTGGCTATGCCCACGTTGTTTCTTAGGGCCATCTCTTTGAGAGCAGACAGATATATTTGTCTGCTACAGGCTGAAGTTTGTTCTTCCTTACTCCCTTCCTTGATTCCGTCTTTGCTCTCTTTCTCTCTCCTCTCTATTCTTCCTTTCCTTCTTAGTGATATTGTGTCCTCCTGAATTTCAGGTAACTTTTGTTAGGATACTATTCAAAGGATTTATAGGACAAAAGGATTAAAATTCAAGATTTTACAGTCATCACAACACTGTACTGCCTCTTTGTAGCTTTCCCAGATGTGAAGTACTTGAAAACTGCACTCAGTTTTACATTTTAGTGACAACCATGAAGTTCAACTAGTTGAGTAACAGAAGGGAAATGACAAGGCTTCACACTCATCATGGAGCCCCCTACAAGCCATGTGAAGGGCAGTATATCCTCTTCAGTTCTGCTTTTGCCTTTGTCAGGCATAAGACATGGGGCCTTTGTTGTAAATTGTTGTCAGCAACTCAGGTCCTGTCAGTCCTACCCACTAACAGAAGTCAGTATCCAAGCAGCTGATTTCCTTTGCAGGTATAGAGAAAAACATAACAAGATTGTTTTTTGTTTGTACAGTGTAGTGGTTTCATCTGACAACTTTTATTCATCCATAAGTGGCAAGAAGAGTTATAGTCCTAAGATGCTGGTGAGTGAATCCACAGTAAAAGTTACAATTTTAGCAGCCTTAGGATAACAAAATTATTCTAAAAGATCTTTATTAGCTTGTCCTATTGTTCTCTTCCAATATCAGGCTCAATCTCACTGAGATCTCTACTTCAGACTGACCTACTTTCATCCTGCTTCATTTCAAGATTCACCTTGGACAAAGACTGTTTTGAAAGGACAAACAATTAGATTGGCATTGTAGCATAATTTGGACTATTCTGGATCAGGGGTTTTGCGGTACTTCCTCTGCTGCCTTGGCTGAGGCAAAGGATGCCATGCTTGCCACTGGTTGCACACTGAGAAAATCCCTCTCCAATATTACTATTACATGGCAGAGGTTATGTCAGCATATATAGCCTCAGGCAGAGTCATTCTGCCATTTAAGAGCTTCTACTATTGCAAATAGCTCTCCCACTTCTTAGAGGGTTATTTCAACTCTCAAATGGCTGTCTTTGGAAATATATGTGTCTTTTTAAAGCCAAAGCTGTTACTGATGAAGATGAGCTAACAGCATAATGATGATTCTCTGGGAAGATTCACAGCCTCATTTAGTCTCATTCCTTTTTAAAATTGCCATGTTGATGACTGGTCTGAAAGAGAAGATGACTTTCTTGTATCTTTTATAATACAAAATCTTTCTTGCATCATCTCCAGAGCCAAGTACAGAAAAGGTCTGCATCTGATGTATCTGGAAAATTCCACTGCAAGGACTGTGGGTCTAATAATTTTTGGATGTGAAACACAAACCAAAGGACTGTTTGGATACTTTTTTTTTTTTTTTACATTTTAAGCTGCTTTGTTTAGCATAGACAACACTTTTTTTTATCTATGCAAATTGCTTGAATTCCTGAAAGCAACTTCTCTTGAGATTGCCAACTCTTACGGAACTTTTTCTTCACAGTGTCATGGTTTAGCAAGGAGCCACTTTTGCTTGGTAAAGGGGGGATGTGGCTTCAGTCGAGACCTATAAAAGAGTTTTCAGACTTTCCCCCAGCTCCTGGGTTCAGACCTAACTCTGGCCCAGATGGGCCAATCTGGTGCCTCTGCCATCACTATTTTAGGATGAGAATTTGAAGTGCTTGGGAGATGTAAAAGCAGTACAAGATGGAGGTGATCATGTGGACTCCACAGTCAGAGAAGGAAGGAAGGAGAAGCACCAGACCAGAGACTCCCTCTGCAATCCATAGTGAGAACACAGGCTGTACCCCTGCAACCTATGGAGGGCTATGGCAGGACTGAGAGCCACCAGCAGCTCTGGGTGAGTGCACCCGGAGGGGCAAGAGAATGTGTGAGGAGGCAGCCATGGCACAGGCCATGTTGGAGAGCCTGTGGACCACAGAGCAGACCCACACAAGAAGCAGAAAGGAGCTGCAGCCTTTGGGATGAACGCATGTCAGAGCAGCCTGTGCTGTGCAGGGCTGCCAGGCGTGTGAAGGACCCTGTGGAGGAGCAGGGAGGACCGGCGAGGAGCCCACCTGCCCTGAGGAGAGACAAATGGCAGAAGCTGTCAGGAATAGACTGACTGAAATCACCATTCCCTGCCTCCCTCTCCTGTGGGAGAGGAGAAAAAGACACCAGGATCAGGGCTCTGAGCCTGGGAAGAGGGGAGGGGCGGGGAGAAGATAGTCTTAAAGGGTTGGTTGTGCTCTTCATCATTCTACCACTCTGTGTTGTTTTGTGTTTGTTATGTTTTGGGGTTTTATGGTAATGTTTAAGTTGGTGTTGGGTTAAATTATTTTGTGTTTTCTTCCCCAAGCTGAGTAGCCTGGTCTGTTTTGTCTGGGACCATAAGCGGCAATTAAGCCCTCCCTGCCTTTTGGGAATTCCTAAGTCTGTAGTACTTGAATCTAATTGTGGTCTTTTGTCCCTGCATGGGCCTAAACCACACATAGGAAATTTAGGTTAGACTTCTTTCCCCTGTGACTTTCAGTTATCATGGGGAGGTTTTTGTGGCATCTCTCTGGCAACAGAGCACAGAGCTATAGGTATTCATGTTATCTGAGGACTTGTCTGAAGACTGTAGGGTAAAGAACAACTAAGAGTTCTGTCATAAACTGTGTAAGACAAAAGTTGACAGAAATTGAGTGGGTAAAATGAATTGTGTCCTTTGACCCACAGACACGGGAAAGAGCCTTATCTGTCATGCCTCCTGGCCTTGAACAGGTCCATTTTGAATCTCTCAGCTTGCGCTGTGCTGTGCCACACCTCTTTGTATGTGACACATTTGGATTCTTAAACTCATGTGGTCTCCCTGCATAGAAAAATGTTTATGCTTTAACACATGCTAGAAGAGATAATTAAAGAATCTTTAGGAACTCACCAAAGTACCGTAGCCCCAAAGATAAAAAAAATATAAAAAGGAAAAGGAAAAAAAAATCAAGATTTTAGGTGGTCCATTCCATCAGAATGGTACTGTGTCCTATGTGGCCCTAAGCCCCACAAGAACAGTTTGAAGTCTAGCACCTAGTATTTAACATTTGACTCTTGACACAAGGTACCCTTATCTTGTCACACAACTTACAGAGAAACAGTTTCATTCATTTGTTTTTGACGTGCATCTTAATACTGCGTGGTATGAAAGTGTCATATGGGGCATATGTATGGTTCAAGGGGAATAATGGAAGGGTCCTGCCAGGGGGCTGCTACTACTTGTGTGTTTGATAGTCTGCTCAAACAATTCTCATCCTGCACCACAATGAAATTTCTAGGGTGTTCTGGAGTCTCATATGAGCTTGTATGGTGCATGTGATTATATTGTTCTATACTATTCTCACTTGGATGGAAATTGAGTGAGGTTGCCTCATTTCATCTCCTTTAGGTTTTCATCATTATCATAATAATATTTACTCATAATTTCGGGAATCTGTCTCCTGTTAGAAAATTTATAAGAAGATATAAAATTACTTACCCTCTCAATGTAGTCTGATTCTTCAAGTGAATGTATTATCAGCTCCTATTTTTAGAAACGCATCATAGGCACAGAGGATTTGAAAGGCTATTAGTTCTTCTGATAAAATAAGTAAATATTTATAAATAAACTACATATTTTTTACCTGATGATTCTCTGCCAGGACTGTTCTGGTCTTTTACACATTACAAATATGTGTTCAGGCAGACCTCATTATTTTTAATTGTTCGTTGTGAGAATTTCTACTTTTAAAGATTGCTAAATTGATACCAGTTAAATACCTCCAAAGCTGTGACAGATGAAGTTGAGCAGAACATTGACCTAACACTGACCTCATCTTCTACCTGAAAGCAACAAGCTTTTAAGGTGTTGAGAACTAGTTCATTATTCGTTTCTTCATAGGCCCATGTCTTGTTTCAATTTAAGTTGCCATGTAGGTTCTGCATGATGATGTATTCTTTTCCATAGCAGATGAAGAGGCTAAGTTAAATCTGTTTCATGAAGGTCATTTGCAGCCTTGAACCTTGAGCTCAGTAGTGAGATACAAGTATTTTATTCACTGTGACAAGCTGCTCCTCTCACATAGAGTGAAAGAGCATACTTTTTTAACTTAAGCACTCTTGTGTCTGACGGCCCATAATAGACTGTCATTGGTATATGTATTAAAACTTCATTAAAAAAGAAGCCACAGCTTCTACTAAATTTTATTGTGGGAAATATATTCAGGGAATATGATCAAAACGTGTTAAATATACACAGTGAAAAAAATCTGGAAAATGCTAGTCATAAATGTTTAAAATCCTGCTCTTTATTTTTTTTTCCTTAAATTAACAAGGATGATAGCTTGTTTTAAAGAGGGCCAAATTCATCATGAAGAGGATATCAATTGGTGGATGTGACTCTTATCCTTTCGTGTTGGTTGCTCTGAATATGGTCACGTTTGTCATTTCCCATTTAGGCTGTGCATTGTGATCCACATGGGAGGTCTGTTGCACCAGTTTCATTGTATTCTGACTTGTTACCAGATTACTTTCTGCAAAAGAGGGAACAATATTCTTGGCTGAAATCAACTGCATTCTGGAATCCTGCTGCCCCCCATTGATTTCAGAAGATTTTGTAATTTTTCATCTATTCATTTGGTCTTGCTATTTTTGTTTATTTTGTTATTTTGGTGCTAAAGTGGAATGGGAGGCACATTACTATTGCCTCTGAATTTTTGGCAACTACTGTTGACAAGTTACTATAAAATTCTGATATTTATCAAAAATAGCACACAGATTTCAAAGAAATAAGAAGTTAAATTGTGTATATAATGCATTAAAGAACACAAGAACATTTTGTGAGCAGAGAAATGCACTGGAATTTAGGATACATGAGTTTAATTTACCAGTGTTATTTTAGATTCTCATAGCCTTAAAAGCTGTTGAAGCAAATACACCAATAAAGACATTGCATCATATCTTAACTCAATCCACTATTCTAATGCAAAGCACCTTTAAAGAAAATATAGCCTTTAAAAAAAAAATCAGTTTTGGCTTGGTGATAAAGTAACATAATTGGCTGATTACAATTTTACTGACATATGAAAAGCAGAAAGAAAAACAGTCTTCCATGTGACTGGCTTTCTTTAAAGGGAATTAGAAAAACAAACTTATGTTCCTAAATCATACCAAAAGCCCAGATTTTTGACAGTTTTTCTCTCTTCTGTTTTTTCTTTATAATGACATATGCCAACTTTGAGAATTTTAAAAACACTGGTGTGACCAGAAAATGACAGTTCCAGTCAAGCAAGGAATGAACTGCTGCATTCTGCATGAAGAGGCTCACTCATTGCTTCGGAAAACTTCTTCCCTTGCTTAGGTATAGCTATTGTATAAATTGGGTAGTTTCCAGTATTTGACTGTTATATTCAGGCATGCCATCATGATCTCAAATTCTCCTAAAGAAAAAGGGCCAGAGAAGACACCCAAAGTGTCTGTGTCTCTGTTATAAGACTTCATAGATAATTCCTGATTGAAATACTACCAATTTAGGTGTTTTGAAAACTGTGAGCTGACTACATTAAGGTAATTCAAAATCTGTCTGTTGGTTGATGAAATTAAGAAACTTCCAGACACATACATTTAAAAAAGTATCTCAAACCTACAAATCCAGGCAGTAAAATCTGTTAGCTCTTAAAACTGCTGTAATTTCCAACTCAGCTATTGTCTATTAGTAATTCTATAGAAAGGCAGAGTAGAGAGAAATGTTTGTTCATCATGTAGAAGTTGTAAAAAACCATATTTTTTATTTTTTTGCAAGGAACTTATTGGTCTTCCTTGTGTCACCATAACAGCTAATTTTAAATGTTGAATGCCTTGTCAAAATATGCATTGGTAAAGTGTTACTGTATGATAGAAAGGAATAGCTCCTATCTTTAAAAAAATCTGCTAGTCCTGCTTGGTAATAAACCAAAGATGAGCCAGCAATGTGCCCTCATGGCCAAGAAGGCCAATGGCATCCTGGAATTCATCAAGAAGAGTGTAGCCAGCAGATTGATAGAGGTTCTTCTCCCCATCTACTGTGCCCTAGTGAGGCCTCATCTGGAGTACTATGTCCAGTTCTGGGCTCCTCATTTCAAGAGGGACAGAGAACTTCTGGAGTGAGTGCAATGCAAGGCCATCAAGATGATCAGGGGAGAGGAACATCTTTCATATGAGGAAAGGCTGTGGGAAGTGAGGCTGTTATTNCATTAGAGCTATTTACTAGATAGCTCTAAAACTCATTAACTAGAAAAATGAACTCTTGTTCCATCTAGAAATCTGGAGACATTTCTCCAGAAAGCATTTTGTTGTTTATAAGAGGATTCAATATGATCCTTTGGATAAGAAAAAGAGAAAAAAGTCTTTGATTTCCCTGATGGATAATTTCTGTATTTGAAAATGCTGTCAGAGTAGACATGAAGCTCAAGAGGAAAGGCTGTATTTCTTTATTCAAAGCAGAAGAAAGCACAGCCTGACACTATGCCTCTGTTAGAAATAAGGGCTCCTACTTCTCAAAGTGCTATAGCTGCTTCTTACTTTTTTTTTTAATGCGTGTAATTTACTCACCACTATTTGAGAGTCAATCTAAGAAATCAATAAAACTTCTTTTTATATAAATAATAACATTATATACACCAGGTATCTTTTAATAAATAGAGTCAAATATCTTAAAAAAGTGGACCTGCTACGAAATATTTTCTACCTTACCAGCTTCCCAGCAAAAATGTCTAAAATCCATATGGAATTATTCTAGAACACTTAGTTACCCTTTTTGTGTCAGACTCTTGGACCAGAGATACAGAATGTGTGAGATTTAGACCTGCAGAAATGGCTCTTATGCAAAACTGCTTCCTTACATTTACATAGTTTTTGACATTTTTGAGGCTAATTTCTTCTGTGAACTCTTAGCCTGTGACCGGAGGCTGAATGAGATTAAGTTCATTCCCAACACAAAAGACATGAACAAGGGAAAAACACTAGCCTGTAGCTCTGAGGAGTTGAAATACAGCTTTTGGCTTCATTGTACATTCTTTATTCATATTAATAAAATCTTATCGAGTGAAGCAGGCTTACCAGTTTCAATAGAAAGAAAAAAGCAAAACCCCAAACAACCTAACAAAAAACCTCAGTGACTACTGTGAATAAGCATTCATCCACAGAAGCAAGATTTGCACAGTCTAGTCCAGTTAATAGTGAACTATTATACACATTTACTTGTCTAACTTTTGTATGATTCTTGGCCAGAAAGCCTTGAGGATAGAGCGTTCTACTTTTCTTACTAGGTGAAAGAAGAAAAGCCAGCTCTGATCAGCCTTATTTGCATGTAATTTACCCACAATTCCATCTGCTAGTTTTTGATTTTTTGATTTATTAGTACCAGTGGGTGGTTTGGCACCTTACTGCTCCTAGAAACAAGGGAGGCATAAAGTTGGTTTGGAAGCTACCTTCTCCTCAGCTGTGACAAGCGTAAACTCAACAAAGCTGAATGCTCTTGAGCTGGCCCCACAAAAATACTTTGGCATTTAAAGTAGTATCAAAGTCCAGTTCAGTTTCTTGCTGTCTAACCTTGTAGCTCCCTCCATTTTTTTTTTTAGGAATAAAAGTTTCTTGATAGTGGTCTGGATACCCAATATCTCCTTGTGGATACTCAAAGAATTGCCCACAGCCAGGCTTTGTTGCTTATTATGTGCCTTGCTCGTACTCAAGACTATTGGAATTACAAATCTGACATTTCTTTTTGTCTTTTTCCTTGTGTGATCTGCTTATGAAAATGTGCTGTAAGCACAGTGATTCATTCAAGATGCGAGTGGATAGTCAGTGCCTTGGCTCCTGGGCACTCTTTTCTCCTTGCTCCTTAGCATGCTGTCTTCAATTACATGTGCACAGTGGAATGTCTGAACACAAAGGACAAAAGTAAAACAGTTATACCAAGAAATAATTTACAGCCAGCCACTGGAGTACTTATTAGAGGGCTGAGAGGTATAGGCTAAATTCTCAGAGAGCAGAGGAAAGATTTCATCTCATATGCCAGATAAACTCTGCTGGATAAAAAAGAAACACTATCAAGAGCCGCTAGCATATTTTACAAGAGACATGTGTATTGCTTAGTGGGAATTTTCATAACTTTAGGTTGAAAGTGGAAGAAGTTGAGTTCTTTCAGCCAGAGATTGCTACCTTATTCTCTTTGAGGGGTGATTACTAAGAGACTGTCCCATTCAGCAGTCTGGCTTCCATGAAACAGTTTCAGGCAGCTGACTGCCTGTAGAGGCAGATTAGGGGCCTAACTCAGAGCTTCATAGCACTCATCCTTGTATAACTAGCTAGAAGATAGTTATTTATCTCAAGAAGGAGGCATGTCTGGCTTTAATTGCCTTAACCAAAACCAACAATTTCATGTTATATACACTAGGAAAATATGTAACACTCACTGATCAAGTATAAAGGATTGTACAGGAGAATTAGACTTCTCTAGTCCTCTAAGATATTCAATTCTCAATTTTAGTTTTCTTAAAAATACTGTTTAATGAACTTCAAATCTTCAGCAGAAAGTCCTGCACATAAATGTTTGTTTTCATTGACATTAATAAATTTTCTCCAATGAATTGATTGCAATTTGAGGCCATTTCCTCTTGTTCTGTTGCTCGTTACTAGGGGTATGGCCTTACCAAAACCAAATACAGGGGAAAGATCACTTCCCTACTCCTGCTGACAACACTGTCCCTGATCTAGGCTGATTCCATTGACCTTCTTGGCCACCTGGGCACACTGCTGGCTCATGTTCAGCTGCTGTCAATCAACACTCCCATGTCCCTCTGTGCCTGGCAGCTTTCCAACCGCTCCTCCCTAGTCCAGTAGTGCTGCTGGGGGTTGTTGTGGCCCAAGTGCAGGACTCAGCACTTGGCCTTATTGAAACTCATGGCATTGGCCTTGGTTCAGCCATCCAACCTATCTAAATCTCTCTGTAGAGCTTTCTTATCCTCAAGCAGATCAACACTTCTACCCTGCTTGGTGTCATCTGCAGACTTACTAAGGGTGCACTCTATCCCCTCATCTAGATCTTTAATAAAGATGTTAAACAGGAGTGGCTCCAGTACTGAGCCCTGAGGGACACCACTTGTGACTGGCCATCAACTGGATTTAACTCCATTGACCACGACTCTTTGGACCAGACCATCTAAACAGTTTTTCACCCAGGAAAGTGTATGCCCATCCAAGCCAAGAACAGCTAATTTCCCCGGGAAAACATTGTGGGAAACTGTCAAAACCCTTGTTAAAGTCAAAGTAGACAACATCCACAGCCTTTCCTTCATCCAACAAGTGGGTCACCCTGTCATAGAAGGAAATTAGGTTTGTTAAACAGGACCCACCCTTCATAAACTCATGCTGACTGGGCCCTATCACCTGTTTGTCCTGCAAGTGCTGCATAAGAGAACTTAGGATGATTTGCTTCATCAGCTTCCCATGCACTAAAGTCAAACTGACAGACCTGCAATTTCCCAGGTCATCTTTCATATCCCTTCTTATCTATGGGTATTATATTGGCTGACTTCCAATCAGGTAGGACCTCCCCAGTCAGCCAGAACTGCTGATAAATGATGGACATTGGCTTGGTGAGCATCCTGCCATTTCCCTCAGTACTCAAGGATGTACTCCATCTGGCCCCATAGATTTGTGCTCATCAGTGTGGAGCAGCAGGTCACTGACCATCTCCTCCTGAATTGTAGGGATGATATTTTGCTCCTCGCCCCTGTGTCTTGGCTTGGGAGGGTGACTTTCCCCAGTGAAAATGCTGCTATTACTAAAGACTGAGGCAAAGATGGCATTAAGCATCTCAGCCTTATCTTCATCTTTTATTACCAAATTTCCTTCTCGAAATTTCCTTCTGGAAATTTTTGCTTCTTCTAGCACTAAAGGTGAAAGAATATCCAAGAAATATTTCAAAATTTGTGTTGCTTACCCACATATTTAAATATCCATGTACAGTATACAGAAAACAATGAATGGACCAATTTTTCTATTACATCTTATCCTGCTCTCCTTTATTTCTGTTCCTACTGCTTTGTAAGGATTTTCAGCTGTGCTTAGGCTTTGCATCACTTTGTTTGATCTTAAGTAAATGGCACTAAATCCATTTGCTCAGTTTTAGAAATAATTCTCTCTGACAGATTTAGTCTTCTAAAGACTGGGCACTGACTGTAGGTTTTAAGTGGAATGGAAAATATACTTTCATTGAGGAGAAAACTGCAAGCACAGAAAGAGGTTATTTCTTAGCCAAAAAAAAAAAGTTCCTGCTATGTACATCATGGGAAAATTTGTTCAATGGTAAATCTGGAAATGATCATGAGTACAACACTGCCTGTTTTGCTCAGTTTACACACTTCCCAATTTCAGATTCCACCTCTTAGATATTATTCTCTGCCTCATCACTTGGAAAAAAGGAAGGAGAATATAACTCTACTTAATTTTGTTCATGCAGTTCAGGTGCTTATTTTAGGAAATTCATATTTTCACACTCATTAATCTTCAAACAAAAATGATTGTCAGATGATCCAGAGCAAAAGCCTAAGACACTCAGATGTGTCTTCTGGAAGGGCCTTTTCATCACAGATTCCATCAGCTGTAAAAAAAGGTAGAGGTGCTGGGCCTCGTGCATGATCAAGGAGGTTCCTACAGAACATTGAATATAACTTCCTGTCACAAGTAGTTGAGGAACCAAGGAGGAGGAGTGTGCTGTTGGACCTTGTGCTGTCAAATAAGGAGGGTCTGGTTGAGCATATTAAGGTTAGAGGCAACCTCGGCTGCAGAGATCATGAGATGGTGGAGCTCATGATCCTATGTGGAAGAAGCAGGACACAAAGTAGGATTGTGACCCTGGATTTCAGATGAGCTGAATTTGATTTCTTCAAAGGTCTACTTAGAGGATTCTCATGGGATAAGATCCTAGAAAGTAGAGAGCTGGTTGGTCTTCAAGCCCCACTTCCTCCAAGCCCAGGATCCATGTGCCCCAACATGCAAGAAAGGAGGAAAAGGAGGTAGGAGGCCTCTGTGGATGAACAAGGATCTGCTGGGGCAACTCAGGCAGAAAGCAGGCATCTATGAGAGGTGGAAACAGGCTGGCTTCTTGGGAAGAGTATAGGAACATTGCCAGGGCATGCAGAGGTGCAACTAGGAAGGCTAGAGCCCTTCTAGAATTAAATCTAGCCAAGGAAGTTAAGGATAGTAATAAGGCATTTTTCGAGTACATCAGCAGCAGAAGGATGACAAGGGGGAATACAGGCCCGCTGCTAAACACAGAGGGTGCCCTGGTGATCGCAGACGCAGAGAAGGCCGAAGTACTGAATGTTTTCTTTGCTTCAGTCTTTATGGCCAAGGCTGGGCCTTGGGAAGCCCAGTCCAGCAAGGATAGTAGGATGGCCAGGACAGCAGAGGACTTGCCCTTTGTGGATAAGGAAGAGGTTAAAGACTTGTTGGCCAAGCTTAACGCTCATGAGTAAATGGGTCCTGATGGAATACATCCTAGAGTGCTGAGGAAGCTGACTGATGTGATTGCCAAGCCTCTCTCTGTCATTTTTTGAACAATCATGGAGGACAAGTGAGGTGCCTGAGGACTGGAGAAAAGCCACTGTCACTCCAGTCTGCAAAAAGGACAGGAAGGATGATGCAGGAAACTACAGGCCTGTCAGCTTCACCTCCATCCTTGGAAAGGTGATGGAACATCTCATCCTGAATGTTGTCACTAAACATATGAAAGAAAAGATGGTTATCAGAGGGAGTCAACATGGATTCACCAAAGAGAGATCCTGTTTGACCAATTTGATAGACTTCTATGAGGACATAACTAGCTGGCTAGATGAGGGGAGAGCAGCAGATGTCTTCTACCTTGACTTCAACAAGGCTTTTGACACTGTCTCCCATAACATTATCATCAGAAAGCTCAGGCAGTGTGGCTTGGATGAGTGGACAGTGAGGTGGATTGAGAGGTGGTTGAATGACAGAACCCAGAAGGTGGTGATCGATGGCATCTTTTAGATGATCTTGTTGAATAATAATAGATTTCTAAAGGAAGATTTATCTTACATACAAAAAGATTACCACTTTCATATCAGTTTGAAAGTACTTGCTTCAATGTGAACACAACAAAACTAGGTAGCAGCTGAGCAGCAATTTGTACTCGTTGCTTTCAAATGGTAGATGTAAGTGCAACTTAATCTTTTTGTGCCTAGATCTTCATTAATAGCTTTTTAACTCGAAACCCTTGAGTTATTATTTGCAGAAGTACTGAATGTTCAAGACTGTAGCTAAGGTATATAGAGAGTCTAATTTTTAAAAAGTTACATTGAATTTGATTTATTCTGGAAAACCAGAGTACTTACCTTGATAATACCTTGGCAATAAAAGTTACTACCTTCAGCTTAATCTCAATATACCTTTTATACATTGAGTGGGCATTAAATAAAATTGCCTGAAGTCACACATAGACTGAGAAAGATAAAATGAAACATTCATCTGTTTCTGGGGTGAAATAAGGAGACAATAAGAAAAAAAAATCACACACAATTATGTAGTTAACTATTTTATCATATGCAAATATATTAAAAAGAGAACTGACATTGTCTGAGCAGCATTCATTTTGGCATTTCTTAACTTTTAAATATCAGCTTTCCAATCTGAACCACAGTTAAACATAACTAAATGTGCTAGTTATCAGGAATCTGCTCATCTCTGTGTATATAAGAGCAATTTTGAAGTTTATGTCATTAATTTGTTTTCTTAACTACTTAAGATCAAACACTGAGATTTTAAGAGATACTTTCACTATAGCTATACTTGTGTACATTAGAGGGTGGATTACAGATTGAAGAGAGAATTAAAAATGACGTTCATGTACAGTGATTAGGTATGGAGTATCAATGTTTTTTCCCTGAAAAGTTATAGCTGGTGAAGAGATGAAAAGCATATGCCAATTATATCCATTCCAGGGAGGAAGGAATGACTGTGAGAAGTGTACAGATGGCCAAGGCATTTCAGCTCAGGTGAGACTATCATTTATATCAAACTGTAATCTGGGAGACCTGTATCAATAATGACATCACATTTCAATGCTGAATAGTCTAAGCAGCTCAATGGGGAAGTGCGGCAAATAACACTTTAATGACCTTGTTGCTACTTGGACTGCAATTCTGCTTCAGCAGGCTGGATTATGAACAAAATGCCATATACATCAGTAAGGGCTGTCTGGCTGACAAACGGATTTATTTCCCAACTTACTTTCAAGGTTATTAGTGATTACCACGATTTTTATGTGAAATGAGACTTGGCTGGTTTGCTTTTTTTTTTTAAATAAAAAAAAAGATGTTTTGGATACAAGTAAAAATATAGTACTGGATATTACAATGTATGAAAAAGGAATTCTACAGTGCCTATGTTACTGTACAAGACTTCATTTTTTTATACAGTATCATGGGTCTCACACTAATTAATTTGCATTGTGCACCTACACAGTAAGAACTTAGTATTTTCATTTGATAGCTGTGGAAACTGAGGCACACTGAAATATGTAGCCAAAGCTTCTCTATAGAACTGGGATTAGAGCTAGGTGTCTTGAATTTATCTATGATTCACTATGCAGTCTGTCTAAATAATGACTGAATGACTGCACCCTGCATCAGATGAAGCTCCCAACTGCTTTGAAGTTCATGATCTCTATAGGTTTTGAAGAACAGCTTTTCAGAGGAAAAAAAGGGTGCATGTGTGACTAAGGGTTGAAAGCTGAGGAAGGGAAAAAGAAAAAGAAAGTTTTCTTCCAGTTAACCCCAGAAGAAAAACAGAATATTGAATAGTTATTCCCTAAAAACTGAATACTGAACACATATTCTCTTGGGATCCAGATGTGTTCGACTATAAGCACATCCTTTAACTAGTAGAAGAGGATGGAAAGTGCTAGAACATTGGTTGGCCTTAATTTGTCCCAACTTTAATTGCTTATGAACCTTGCACATGGTTCAGGTCGGGACTATCATAGACTGCTCTTAAAACAAACAAACAAACAAACAACCCCAACCAAACAACCTCTGCAAGATCAGTCTGAGAATCATGACAGCAAAAAAGACATCATTGGGATTTAAAAGATTTCAGTGTGTTTTGGATGAGGACCACAGAGAGATGGTATTTTTTATGCTGTTACCTTGAGGCAGGCATTCTCTCTTCATTGTCTACCCTTTACATTTTGATGTATTTTGGTTCTGAATAAAGGTATGTGTGTGAGTCGCTGAAATTCATTTTTTACTTCCAAAGTTACTTCTTTTGCTTATTAGGTCTGCACTCTTGAGGCTGGAGGTCATCAATACTTTTTATAATGCTGAATGTATAAGATTGCCTGACAATCTTGCTGTTCTGAGGTGGACACAGATCATTACAATGGTAAAAGAGATGTACAGTCTTATTTCAAAATTTTGTACTTAAGAGTTACACATCCTACAAAAATGGAAATGGAAATTAACTCTCAGACTTAAACTTGAATTTTTCAGACAGAAGGCAAGGTGTAGTTTGACACGTGAATTCCATAAATCTAAAAAAAGCTATAAAAATTATCTTATACTTTTACTGATTCTGCTGCTCAGCATTTCTATTACATAAAACTTACCATTTAATTTCACTGATCTGACACATATTCCTTTGGGATTGGGCATAATGCTTTTTTTAGCCTTTAAAGTTTTTTTTTTTTTCCCTTAGAATGATGGAAAGAAGATCAGACTTTAAAAGGCACTACCATTTTAATAAAAAAAAAAAATATCACACACCAGCTGGTTGAAACTGTATGCAAAATATGGCATGTGTGAATGTGCCATTTCACAATGTGCTTCCGTAATTTGCTCCAACAAATAATCAATGGAAATTAAACAGTTTGAGAAATAAGTTGTCCATTTTTGAACTTGAGTTTTAGATGGCAGTTTCTTAAAACAGGAAAGCTCCAGAGCACAGCATAGTTTGAAAGTCGTTGTCAGAGACTGACACAAGCATTTCCTGGAATGACATCCATTAAGTGAAAGCATAGACACAGTCAAATATTTTCCCGTTGATCCATCTATCTGCTGTATTTGTTTAATACCTTCATCTGTCTGGTCCCTAACGGTACAATATCTGAATGCTTCCAATTTAATGCCACAATCTAAATAAATTAAGGAAATTTGTTTATCGTCCTGTCTAGGGAGGAAGTTCCAAAAGTCCCTAAATGATGCTATAATATGAATGAAAAAGTTGTTTATGAAGTTTGAAACACAGTAATAAATTTTGCAATTACTTTTGAAACATTTATTTTTGTATAAGTGTGTCTCATTATCTAGACTCCATCTTCTCTGCATATTTTTGTCATGCATCAGTCATCGCTTCATTTTTCAGTAGGAAAACAGTTGTCATGAGACAGCTTCATCCATGGACACAGATCAGATGCAGTTCTTTGAAAGGAGACATTTGTATCAAAGAGTGTGCCAGCTTTGATCCATCACTAAACTTGTCTTGGTTAAATTATGGTTTGCCTCAGGAAAGGTGGTAAACTTCTGAATGTAAGAAGCAAACAGAAGTGTTGTAAGTCTTCCAGTATGGTTCACAGATGTTGGACATTGACATTTATTATACAAAAAAAAGTGAAAGTCAGCAGAAACAGAGGTAGTCTTTTTTTACTGTCCCAATTTTCATGATTGCATGAGTAGATGCAGCTCTTGAAAACATTTTGGTTCTTGCCCTGATCTCAAGATCAACAAGTTTGAAGGAAAGAATAAGTTTTTGCCATAACAGATTCTTAGTACTGTGTTTGTCTCTGGAATTACTTGTGTATTTTCTACTCTTTATATTGTGCATAAAAAAGTTATTGGTTCATGCCCAGGAATGTGGATGTGTTTAAATTTTGGGAGTGGCAGTTATGTTGCTTGATAGTTAATCTTAACAGATTTATTGCATCTATTGTCCAAGTTACTTTGTCAAAGATCTCCAAGAAGTTATGACAGCTTCTCCTCGACTGTTTTGAATCCTGGAATTGTATTTAATTAGCCCATAATCTAATGTCTGTTATTTCACACATAACAGATGACAAATTTTCACGGCAAGGAAATAGCTAACCAAATAATCTGCTATGTGGTAGGTTGAAAACTGTCATCTTCTCCTAGAAATAGTGGAAGTGTGAGGTCTGACACCAACTGTCATGAAAGGCCACCATGTGAAGGTCTTTCACCAGCAGTTTTGAAAATAGATAATGTTGTTGCGAGGTCACATAAAAAATGGAAGTATTTTTCCCGGTAACTGGCAACAAATATGCAGCATCTACTTGCAATAAACCAAATAAGACTGGAGCCAATACAACTGATGCTATATCACTTATCAAGCATGCATACAGAAAGTGGTCCTTGTTTAAAACACTTTAAACAAGATAAAAATAAGTTGTATGTAAGAATAACTCACTGTCTGCAACAGTGAGGGAAGGACAAATGGGATAACAAACTCCACAAAATACTAAAGTGATGCATTTTGAGAGAATGTTAAGAAAGCATTGAGGTATCCAATACATGCACAGCACATGTTCTAATCATGTCACTAAGAATTTAGTTTTCAATGGATTTACCAGAGTATGTCAAAGAGTACATTTATGTCACAAAATCTATTCATCTATGACATATAAGAGAGTATAAAAAAAATCAACATCAGCCACACTACTGATATCTTATTAACAAATATATTAGTGAAAAGGAAAATACCTTGAATTCTACACTTAACAATGTATCATTAACTTACAAATGGGAGAATTACAAGTAGAGTGATACATGCTAATATCTCTTAAATACAAACATATCGGTGTGGGAAACACTGGAGAGGGCAATCCATGAGCACAAACTGAGAAAAAATGCAAAGATACATGATTGCTTTTTCCTGCAATTCATAAATATTTTATAATAACCATCATCCTTTCAGATGATCCCTTAATCTATTATTTGAAATGAAAGAAAAAAGTTTCCTTTTCTTTAATGCTTCCTTTTTTTTTTTTTTTTTTTTTTTTTTTTTAAGACAAAACGTCAATCTCTTATCCATTTAAACACTGTCAAGCAGCACACTGGAGTAATCTCTTAGTTTGACCACCTCTAGGAACCTTTGTGATACTTAATGTATCAAAGTATGTTTCCTTTTGGTAATGGGAATACTGTCAAAGGTATTCCTTCGTCTCACATTTCCTGGTAGAATTAGTATTTGCTTTGTTTGAGCATTTATGTAAGGTCTAAAAGATTTATATCAGATTAATACAAATAAATCTAAGAGTACTATTTAAATCTATCCTTAAGACTCTGTTGTTTAACAATGTCTACCTGGAAGTTCTTACTGATATTAGAGCTAATGCTAAGATGATTTTCTAGAACATCGACCAGACTGTCTCATTAGCAAATGTGTCCATCCATAGTATCTTCATTAAATTAACAATATTTTAAAGTGATAAGATTTTAGTAGCAGAATAATCTTTCCTCTCTGTGTGTGTATATTGCCTGGTGCATTCAAATTCCTCTCCACCTTGATAAGTGCATTCCTTCAATTCACTGTAATAGCATTGTCCTGAATTGCATGCATTTAGAAATTATGTACTAAAAGTAATGAGGGATTTCATTATTATTTCCTCTGTAGTTAGGCTAAAACAACACTGAATTATGTTTTCTTCAATTACTTATCTTTAATGCAATCTCTAATCTTCTGAAATGGAATAAAAATTTAATTGCAGAAAGATAAAATATCCAAAAAATCTGAAAATGTTCCTCTAATTATCAAAACTCTAATAACCTTTTATCAAAAATTGCTGATATCTATTTCATTGATATTAACTCATAGTGCTTCATGTAAAAAATGCAAATAAAAACAAATACAAAAGTAAATCTCTTTCTGGAAAGCATAACTTTTCATAAGTTTCCATGGTCACATACTAGTTATTTTCTCAGGAGTCATAGAATCATAGGGATTGGAAGCTACCTTTAGAGATCATCTAATTCAACCACCCTGCTAAAGTAGGTCTACCTAGATCAGGTTGATAGGAAAGAGTCCAGGGCAGGTCTTGAAGACTGCCAAGGAAGGAGACTCCACATCCTCCCTGGGCAGCCTGTGCCAGTGCTCCCTCACCCTCACAGTAAAATAGTTTCTTCTTATATTTAAGTGGAACTTTTTGTGTTCCAGATTTATCCCATTACCCCTTGTCCTGTTGCTAGATACAACAGAAAAAAAAGGATGCCCTAACCTTCTGAAACCTATCATTTATATACTTGTAAATATTAACATAAACCCCTCAGTCTTTTCTTTTCTAGACTAAACAGCCCCAGTTCCCGCAGCCTTTCCTTATAAGGAAGGTATTCCAGTCCCCTGACCATCTTGGTGGCCCTGCATTGGACTCACTCCAGAAGTTCTCTATCTATCTTGAGCTGGGGAGCCCAGAACTGGACACAGGACTCCAGATGAGGCTTCACCAAGGCAGAGCAGAGAGGCAGAAGACACTCTATCAACCTGCTGGCGATACTCTTCTTGATGCATCCCAGGATGCCATTGGCCTTCTTGGACACAGGGGCACATTGCTGGTTCATGGTTACGTTATTGTCAACCAGGACTCCCAGCTCTGCAGAGCTGCTCTCCAGCAGCCCAATCCCCAGCCTGTATTGGTGCATGGGATTGTTCCTCCCCAGGTGCAGGACTCTGCACTTGTCCTTGATGAACCTCATGAGGTTTCTCTCTGCCCAACTCTCATGCCGATTGATATCCTGCTTAATGGCAGCATAGCCTTTGGGGGAATCAGCCAGTCCTCCCAGTTTTGTGTCATCAGCCATCTTGCTTGCGGTACACTCTGTGCCCTCATCCAGGTCGCTGATGTAGATGTTGAACAAGACTGGCCCCAGAACCTATCCCTGTGGAACCCCACTGGCCACAGGCCTCCAACTCGATTCTGTGCCATTGGTCACCACCCTCTGGGCTCTGTTATTCAGCCAGCTCTTGATCCATCTCACTGTCCACTCATTCAAGCCACACTGCCTGAGCTTTCTGGTGAGGAGGTTATGGGAGACAGTGTCAAAAGCCAGAATTTGCGACGACAGAATTTATAAGAATCCTTGTGATGCAAAATGGAATTTACTCTATGAAGTAGTGTGAAGTGGTATCATTAGACAGCTGCAGTGAGGAAAAGAAGCCTCCAGATTGTGGGATGGGTTCCCTATCTGAAAATTTATGCCAATTCATGATTTTTCACTGGGCACTGAAATGACACCAGTTAAGTGAAGAACAGCTGCATACACATCATGTCCTCTTTCAGACTCGCAGACGGTTCTAGGCACTGATGCTTAACTTCATCTGCATTAGTCACCCTGACTGTTTTTAATATCAGTTGAACTACAAGGACGAAGAGGAAAACTGTATGGGAAGTCAATTGCTATCTCTTCATTTTCCACAATACTTTAGACTGTTATTTCACAGTCCTCTGACTCTGCAGCAGTTACAGAATGTTTCAATGATCTTTTGACAGATACACAAATTCCTGTGGTGCATGCCTAGTCCCTCTGTCAGCAATGGCATCAACTGGTGGTCAATATGGGGTTTAAATGTCAAAAGCTGTAGTCCAAAGATTGCTGCCTGTAATAGTGACATGGTGTTAACAAATCATCATTTGATGCTCAAGATTGTCTCCAAGAACTTATTTTCTTTGATCCTACATGGAATGGCTTAAAAATAGGCTTTTTACACAAAAAATGTATGTCTTGCTTTTTAAATCTTGTTTGTTTTTTTTTTCAAGTTCACTATACTTAAAAAAAAAAGGTAAAAATTAAAAAATTTCAATAAATATTTTCTACAATTATTACAATTCAGTGATGACCCCTACTTCTCAACATTTTCTCTCAAGTTGTTTGGAAGTAATTTTTCCAACATATATAGTAAGAGCTGTCATGGCGTATGTTGACCTTAGATGGCTTCTAGACTGCCACCGAGTTACTCTCTCACTTCACCTCCTCAGCATCTGCCGAGGAGAAGAAAAGAAGATGAAAAAGATTGTGTGCCAAGATAAAGAAAAAGAGATCAATTACCAATTACTGTCATGGGCAAAGCAGACTAAACTTGAGGAAAATCCTGTTTTAACTCCAGCTTGGCAGTTGGAGCTGTTCGCTCACTCTTCCCAGTGGGATGGGGGAGTATCAGAAGACTGAAAATGAGAAAACTCGTGGGTGGGGATAAAGACCATTTAATAGCTAAAGTAGAAGCCATGCACTCAAGCAACACAAAGCAAAACAAGGAACCCATTCACCACTTCCCATGGGCAGACAGGTGTTCAGCTAACTCCAGGACAGCAGGGCTCCATCATGAGTAACAAATGTCATCACTCCAAATGCTGCCTTCTACCACCCTTCTTTTCCCTCCAGCTTTATATACTGAGCATGAGGTCGTATGTTGTGGAATATCCCTCAGGTCAGCTGGGATTAGTTGTCCCAATTGTGTTACCTTCCAGCTTCTTGTGCATCCCTAGCCCACTCAGTGGTGGAATGTGATAAAAAGAAAATGCCTTGATGATGTGAAAGCACTACTCAGCAGTAACCAAATTTTCTCTGTGTTATCAACACTGTTTCAGCACGAATTCAAACCATAGTTCCATAACAGCTCCTTTGAAGACAAATAATTCAACCACAGGCAAAACCCACACAGGACACGAGTTCCAACACATTTTGGAGTTGCACACAGATAACAGGTCTCTTGGTCTTTACTTCCTTCTTGTATTACAGAATAACTTGTATACTGTTCAATTTTGAACACTGCTAGAATTCGTTTAAAATTAGAGGTGTGTAGAAAGTTTCTTAACTATAGAGTTCTCTCAGAAACTGATACATTGATGTTGTAAATCTTCAGACCATCAAGGAAAAGTAAAAACACAGCACACATATATGATGTTTTCCCAGTGTATTTTCTTTGTTTTTTCTTCTTTTTTTTTTTTTTTACATTTAGAAACTTNTTCAGCACAAATTCAAACCATAGTTCCATAACAGCTCCTTTGAAGACAAATAATTCAACCACAGGCAAAACTCACACAGGACACGAGTTCCAACACATTTTGGAGTTGCACACAGATAACAGGTCTCTTGGTCTTTACTTCCTTCTTGTATTACAGAATAACTTGTATACTGTTCAATTTTGAACACTGCTAGAATTCGTTTAAAATTAGAGGTGTGTAGAAAGTTTCTTAACTATAGAGTTCTCTCAGAAACTGATACATTGATGTTGTAAATCTTCAGACCATCAAAGAAAAGTAAAAACACAGCACACATATATGATGTTTTCCCAGTGTATTTTCTTTGTTTTTTCTTCTTTTTTTTTTTTTTTACATTTAGAAACTTTCTCTAAATTTATCATGTGCAACTATTTTACTAGTATTCTCCTGAACTAATTTATAGTTTTGATCTTTACAATCCTTTGGTGAAGAGCTCCAAGTATTTTCTCCTTGTTGCCCAAAGAATAATCTTTCTTCTTTCTTTTTTTTTTTTTTATTAAGTTCACACATAAAATTTTCAAATTCTCTTAAAAAATCTAATCAATTTTCTCTTTATTAGAAGGCTGTGCCATCTTGTAAAATGATTAAAAAATCTTCCAATTTCTATTCTATATATATCCATGGCCAATTCATTCCCATTTGTTTTATGCTAATTATCTGATAGTTGATTATAAATGTTGATATTTTCAGAAAGTCTCCATAGGTCTCTTTTGAGACATCATTTTGATAGACTAAACAAGCTTTCCAGCATCTGCTCGTGGTTATTTATTTTTTAAAAACTTCTTTAACAATTGTTGCTGTTGACCGCAACACTACCTGGCAGTCCAGACTTTTTATCAGTCACTCTTTATCAGAAGGTTTTCCATTAGAGATGTTAAAGAAATTAAACACTGGATTGTCATTTACCCAGAGATCTGTAAACAGCTTTGTTCTAAAAACAAATGACAGTAAGAGTACATACACACTATACAACATATAAACCCTAAATAAATTCATGATTGTAGTTAGAGACAGACCTCAGCCATAGCCTCTGGATTTTGGTAATCTTTGGAGAATTTCCAAGTTCAACGCCAGTCTTGACTTTTGCGTGTCAATCTGCTAAGATACAGGGAAAACAATGTTATACAGGCTCAGAAAAGTGTCCTGGCATCTGAAGTCTGCCAGAGGTTCCCAGAAGTCTGGGTCTATCAGTGTTATTGGCACACACAGGTGTCTATATGAATGTGTCTGTCTGTGTCTCCATTTCTATTTTAAACTGCTGTTTTCCCCCCTGGGGCAATCACCACATTGACGTCAGAACATTGCCCAGCACCTCATTTATGTCTGAGAAGAGAGGGAAATAGTGTTGAGAGGAGAGCTCAATGGAAAAAATAATATTCAGTGTGTGTTAAAAGCATTGAGAGAGGAAAAGTAAGTGGAAAGGAAAGGAAATTTTAAGTCAGTGTATTTATACTATCCTAAATACCAAAAAACCTGGTTATTTTGGATATAAATACTGCATTCGTATCTAAGAATATGGTTAGGCATTTTTATTTTTTTTTTTTACTATCAGAATATCTTATTATATATGATATAGCTTGTAGATATTTCTCATTATTTTTTCCTAAATTTGAGAATTTTCTTACTGCCATTAACCAAAGGTCATGATAAACCTATGATGTCTTTTTTTTTTTTCATTGCTTGTGCTTTTCTTAGAATAATCACACATATCTTTGCAGCAGATATTAGATATTTATAGAACTTTATCTTGTTAGTCATAACATAGTGTACATATCTGGAACTGTTGTAAGCTCCAGATGGAGCTAAACATATCTTGTCCAATAAACTCTGGTGTTAATGCACAAATTAGGCAATCTGTGCTCATGTTTCTTCTTGAGTCAGATAATGACAGCATGGAGTCATTATGTGTGTATACATTTAAGTATATATATTTGAATCCAACACTCCATTTCCAATACTTAAAAAAAAAAACAAACTAATAATGATTTGGCTATTAGAGTGGACCAGAATAACTTTTAAGAGACTTCTAGCATCTCAATGTCCTAAATAAATATAGACAAAACACCATGCTACAGGGTATGCAATTTTTGGGGGGATATTTCATTTTTTAACACAGAACTTCTTGTTCTTAAGACATTGGATCAGTGCCAAATAACCTAAAAGGAGAGTATTTATTGCTATTTGAAGATTTTCTGGTTAAAAAGCTGATCCTGTAATTTGTAGATATTGGCTTCACATTTTCTGAAGGCTTGTGGTTGGCAATATTGCATGAATCTTCTCCAGCCTTGGACATCTGTAAAGACACTGATGACAAAAGCAGTCTTTCAACTCCTTTGATCATGGACATTGCTCTTAAATATAACTGGCTGATAGTTTTGTGGAAAACGTGAATTTGGTTAATATTTTAATTTTTTTAACCAAAGAAGTAATTAATCTCTATTCCTACTCCTTTCTGCATTCTGCTTTTGCAGCTGAAGGATAAACAGGAAGGATATCCTGACTTTGCTGCTCCTCAGTTAAAGTCAAAGCAAACTGCCTGGTTTTCATTTTATTGGTTAAATGGTGGAATAACACAACAGTTAATTTTATATTAAATGTTGTGGAAAGTTTATTTTTCACCAAACATGTAAAATTCTTGTCCAGTGTTCCCTAAATCGCTGTATATTATTTTTAATTGTTGGCATTGAGAGCCTAGACCTTTTATTCTTTACACCATGAACATCGGACAAGTCAGGAAAAAGTAACGCCTCCTCAGATAACCCAAAGGGTTCCCCTTGCTGTTTTTTGAGAAATATCATGCTTTGCTGAGGGACATCGCCCTCTGCAGCCTGTGCTCATAAACAGCGATTCAGTGCTGGCTTCATTCTGGGGCTTGAAGTACCAGGAAAGCTGAACTTTACATTGGTTACACTAGTTCTATTTGACGTATAGTGTTTGTTGTTGTGAGCGGCTGGGTTTTCTTTTGTCTGGTTTTTTGGTTGTTTTTACTTGAGGATTTGAGGTTTTTAAAGAAAAATGTACAGAAAGTTTAACAACATGGCAAAACTCAATAAACACCAGTTCTGCAGGTTAAAAAGAAAATAAAAAAAGACTTACAGCTACCTGCTTTTCTCAGGCAAAGCCACAGCTGTCTGTTAGGTGTGCAAGGAATTCAGGATCAGACTCAGTCATTAGCGCTAAACCTTGAGACACTAGCTGGTTAGGTAACCTGGCAGCCAAGTGTTGGAAACATCCAAACATGTCTCAAACACAACACAAAAGAGGTTGATTTACTGCTTTCCCTGCAGCCAGAGCTTGTTTCCATAGAAATAGCTTTGGGTTGCTTCCTGGTTTCATGAGTCCTTTATATGCCTCTGCTACACTGTGTCGTGGCACAAGGGAAAAACATGTGGAGACTTGATTCATTTCTCACTTGTAACAACTTTACACTGGAGCTAATCAAGAAATGTGATTCAATTATTTCTGATCTGTGGAGCAGTTCCTCTTAGTGGGTTAATATTACTTATTTTCCTTTAAGGATACACTTTAAAGTTACACTGCTTACAATATCTTCAGATGAAAAATATTTTACTTTAAAAAAAAAATTACAGTAATTTTTTTTAGACATTTTTGCATGTACAAGTTTTATCATTGTAATAATTTGGAGCTATGTAATCCTATTATATTTAGAAAAAATATGACTGAGCTAGTTTTAGAAACAAGAATAAGCAACATTTTTGCACTTATTTTTTTTCTTTTCCCTTTTTACATAGATATGAAAGATTTATTTCTCATCAAAACACAACATATAAGGTTATTCATAAGAGGTCAACTTGCTCATGAGCTAGTCTGGTGGTTTATTATGCATAAATAATTATTTTATTCAGACATTTCAAATCAGTCTGCTTGCTATGGATTACCTTAAACTAGAATGCTTAACTTCAGGAAAATTGTCAGAAATGCTAAATACAAGAAACCCCTCTCAATGAGGACATCAGCTTATAGGAGATGCCATATCAACTTACAACAGATGTCAGTATCTTATTTATTTCTAAGACAACTAAGGCTATAATGACTAAAGAAATCATCTATCATGCAGATAAATACCTAACAAGATGAGTATGATTTCTTGATAAGTAGAATAATATGCACCAAAATTATGTACATCAGAGAGTCCAGCTCTTCTTATAATTACTTTGTATGGACTGTATCATATGCTAATAGCACCACAGAATAGTTTGGGTTGGAAGGGACCTTAAAGATCATCTAGTTCTAACCCCTTGCCATGGGATGGGGCACCTTCCACTAGACTAGGTTGCTCAAAGCCACATCCAACCTGGCATGGAATACTTCCAGGGATGAGGCATCCACTATCTCTCTCGGCAACCTGTTCCAGTGCCTCACCACACTCATGCTACTATCTAATATCTCTCAATTTAAAGCTATTTGCCTTTGTCTATTGCTACATGCCCTTGCAAAAAAAATCTCACTCCAGCTTTCTTGTAGGATCCTTTAGCTACCAGAAAGCGTTATAAGGTCTCCCATGAGCCTTCTTTGCTCCAGAATGAACAACTCCAGCTCAGACTGCCTTTGCAGCAGAGAAGCTGCAGCCCTTTGATCATCTTAGTGGCCCTCCTTTGGAGTTGCTCCAACAGGTCCATGCCCTTCTTATGTTTGAGATGGATCCCTGAGCTGAATGCAGGTAGGATCTCATCAGAGCAGAGAGAATCACCTCTATTAACCTGATAGCCTCATTTCTTTTGACGCAGGCCAGGATATGGCTGGCTTTCTGGGCTGCAGATGCACCTTGCTGGTTTCATTTTTTCATCAGCCAGCACACCAAAGTCCTTCTCTGCAGGGATGCTCTCAATGCACTTATCATCCAGCTTGTGTTTGTGCTTGAGATTGCTTCAACTCAAATGCAGGACTTTGTGCTTGTCCTTGTTGAACCATATGAGGCATATGAATTGCTAATGATTTGTAGCATTTGATGTCATCAAATTTAAAGTCTGATTCAAAACTTAATGAAGTCAAGGAGATAATTTCCTTTGCTTTATATTGTCTCAGGTGGTGTATATATAAGAACAAAGGAAGTGTTGCTTCAAAATAGCTCACCAGTAGAAAATAAAAGATCCAATGGGTCAATGGACTCAGTGATGTAGCTTTGCTGAAATTCAGCAAGAATTCTCCTTATACACATGGGGTATCATGAAGGAAGCACAAAACTGAAATGAGCAAAGCAATGGAGGGTAAAAAAGCCCTATTGGTGTCAATGTGGTTTTTAACCTATCTTACTTTAAATCATATTTTTTATCTCAATGGTTTTAATCTCTTCTTCCTAATAGTACAAGATGCATTATTGCATCCACTTTTCTGAGTTCCATCATAAGCTTTTCTATCATACTTTTTCCCCTATTGCTGCCCAGGGAGATGGTGGAGTCACCATCCCTAGATATATTTAAAAGATGCATAGATGAAGTACTGAGGGATATGGTTTAGTGGTGGGCTTGGCAGTGTGAGGTGACTAGGTTGGACTCAATGATCTCAGAGGCCTTTCCCAACCATAACGGTTCTATGATTCTATGACTCTAATTGCCTCTCAGTCAAACATATAATGTTGTTCTTCATCCCCAATGTAACTGGCAGATTATTTCAACATTTCTAATTAAACTCCTAAAATCTGGGTTCATGGACAATTCTTTCCTCTGTCAGTGCTCTTGTGAGTTTATAGGCTTTTTAAGTGAATCTTTTGCAGAAATTTGCTTATAATCTGCTGTCCAAAGATTAGTGACAGATCTTCATTTGAGGCTATAGTAGTCAGGGCCCACAAATGAGAATTATAAATGCTGTTACATTTAGCTGTATTTTTTCAGATATTATAGCTATATTCTGGGTATGTCTCAACATTTTATACTTTGTCGTAGTACATCCTTCATAGCATATACCAACTCAGCTGCTATCTTTGTACTGGTCTTCTTTCTCCTGTCCAAAGCAAAACCTTGGCCTTTCAGATGTTTCTTTGTGGGTTAGATTTTTGTTTTCCATTGCATGTGTGCTGAAGGCTGCACTGATCAGCATGTATAATAAGTAAGGAAGTTTGGTGTAGTTAAGGCTATTAATAAGAGCAGGCCAAACTTAGAATTGCTACTGAGCGGTACAATGAGAAAATTTCCGGCTCCACTATACGTACTTAATTACTGAAGATGCTGAAGAAGAACAAACCCTCAACATATAACAGCTATCCCACATTTGGGATAAACAGTACTTTGGGAAATAGAGGTTCTGGGCCCAGTCTTGTTCAACATCTACATCAATGACCTGGATAAGGGCACAGAGTGTACCCTCAGCAAGTTCGCTGATGACACCAAACAGGGAAGACTGGCTGATTCCCCAGAGGCTGTGCTGCCATTAAGCAGGATCTCGACCAGCTTGAGAGGTGGGCAGAGAGGAACCTCATGAGGTTCAACAAGGACAAGTGCGGAGTCCTGCACTTGGGGAGGAACAATCCCATGCACCAGTACAGTCTGAGGATTAGGCTGCTGGAGAGCAGCTCTGCAGAGACAGACCTGGGAGTCCTGGTTGACTGTCTCCCAGTAACCATGAGCCAGCAATGTGCCCTTGTGGCCAAGAAGGCCAATGGGATCCTGAGATGCATCAAGAAGAGTGTGGCCATCAAGAAGGCTGAGGGAGATTCTGCTCCCCTTCTACTCTGCCCTGGTGAGGCCTCATCTGGAGTCCTGTGTCCAGTTCTGGGCTCTCCAGTTCAAGAGAGACAGGGAACTTCTGAAGTGAGTGCAATGCAAGGCCATCAAGATGATCAGGGGAGCGGAACATCTTTCATATGTGGAAAGGCTGTGGGAACTGGGGCTGTTTAGCCTAGAAAAGTGGAGACTGAAGGGGAATCTTATTAATATTTACAAATATCTAAATAGTGGGTGTGAGAAGGTTGGGGCATCCCTTCTTTTGATGGTATCTAGCAAAAGGGGTAATGGGATGAAGCTGGAACATGAAAAGTTCCATTTAAACATAAGGGAAACCATTTCACTGTTCAGATGAGTGAGCCCTGACACAGGTTGCCCAGAGGGGTTGTGGAGTCTCCTTACTTGGAGGACTTCAAGACTCGCCTGGACACATTCTAGTGTGACCCAATCTAGGTGAAACTGCTTCTGCAGGGGGGTTGCACTAGATGATCTCTAGAGGTCCCTTCCAACCTCTACCATTCTATGATTCTCTGATATGCAGTGTTATTATGCACCTTTCTAAATTTTGTAAAACAACTGAGAGCATGACCTACTGCATTTTATATAAAAATATTTTCTTTAAAGTAGAAAAAGTAAATAACTAGAAAAAACCCAGAAAATAAATCCATTTATAAGCAGAGTTGCAAGATCCTCAAACACAGTTTGTACATAACCTGAGATATTCCAAGATTGCCTAGAGTTTTTTGAAAACATGACAGTGTAAATATTTTGCCTGTGTCAGAAATGACAATTCAAAGAAAAAAAAAATCACTGTGTCAGAGAAGAAGTAGTTGGAAGATAAATTAACTGATCTTGTTAAATAAAAATAAGAAAAAAGCCTCTTCTGTCAGATAATTGAATTCTTGGTAATAGTTGTGCTTCAATTGCGAAGAATGTTGATACGTAGCTTTGAAAGAATGTAATGACCTACAGTTTTGGAACTTCAGTAATGCAAATATTTTAAAATTTCAGTTTTCAGTGATCCTAACATCCTATGGAAACTAGCTTCAGTCTTGCTGTGTTACACAAAGTAAAAGAGCACCAATATCACAAATAGACTTAAGACATGATTCCTTCTAAGTGAAGTGATGGAAACAGAAACTGGTCCTTCCTGAATAATTCCAAGTAAAGGATGATTGTTGAAAATTCCTACTCTGTATTTCTCACTTTGTATCCATTTACTGTGTACTTGTCAATATGTTTACACCTATGATTGATATGTGAAATAGGATGTGAAACAGTGTTCTGACAAACTATTTGTTCAAATAATTCAACTCTGTCAGATTAGTAAATTATAAGACTGAAAAACATGGATTTATTCCTTCATTAAACTACAAAGGTCACATGAAACTTCTCCATCTCCTTTGTACTGGGAAAAATTAATGTCCCAGGTGTTCATTAGTTGTATCCAGGATTTATTAGGCCTACAATTAATGTCTGATCATCCAAGTAAGTTGCCTGAGAGAAAAATCACTGTATTTCCAGAGCATATGGTTGATGAGGCATTCCTGATGCTAGGGCATTCCAGACTCTGAGGCACTTGGGTGTCTGAATATACAGATATCACTAATGATGATGGAAGAATAGGCTTTGGGTTTGCATACAAAAGAACTATGGGGAAAAGTGGAGATTCTGGAAATCAAAGTGGACCAAGAAAAAGGTAATCTTTTCCAATACCTCTAATAACACAGTACTTCTGAAGTATCTACAATATATCCTCATGTTTCCCACTAAAACAAAATATTTCCTGAATGGACCTTGTTTTCTATTGCTGTCTAGGCAGTAGTCAAGCTGTTGGTTTATGTTGTTCATAATGTTTCTTTAAGCAGGAGTGATTTATTTCAGATGTCTGATGGCTGTCAGTGGAAATATTCAGCACACATTTCAGTAACTGTAGAGATGTAGCCCCAAACTAGCCATTTCTTTATTTTAGTCATCTTTATTGGATGTCTATCATACTTGCTCAACCATGTTGTATGAACTGGATAGAAAGTTAATGTTGCTTGGGGAAGATTTTTTCAAATGTGGTTGCATTCTACTTTGAGAAAAAAGCAGAAGCTTTGATGGATTGATGAAAGGGTATCTAGCACCCTTAGTCCAAGGCACTATGTCTAGCAGGACATCCCCAGAAGAGATCACAGCAGTTCTGGTATTTCAAATCACAGACAGTCTGGAAGACAGATTTGCCAAGAAAGTAGGAAAACTTGACAGGCAGGTTTTATAAGACTCCTCTCCAGATTCGTTTATTTGAATTTGATCACAGTCTCTTTCTATGAAATTTTATCATATTGATTAACTGGGAAATTCTGAGGAAACAGAAATTTCCTTCAAATGTATTTTCAGCTACTTGAATTCATAGTTTATTCCTCTTGGTCATACTCACTATAGCATAGTAATTTCAGTAAAATTCTGTTATTATGAACACTTGAACCAAAAAAAAATTAAGAAGTTCTAAAGAAAGTACAAATTGTATTGAAACCTTAAGTAACATTTTCCTATAAATGTAGAATGAAAATATTTGAGTAGTGTTTTGATAGAAAGAGAGCTACTGACAATGCCTTAATATTGGACCTAATTTTGTCTTTGTCATTTTAAGAGTACCTGAAAGATCAAATCTCATTGTGGGATGAAGTTTCAATTTGTGAGATGTTCTGTAAAGGGGTTACTGTCTGGGCTTGGAAAGTACTGTTTGAAAACAAAACAAACAGTAGGGAACTAAGATATTTTAGGGCAATGGCTTCTGCATTCTGCAGTCTTTGGGGAATACTTAGCAACAGGGGAAAAATACATATGAAAAGCAAGACTGAGTAAAAATGTTGATATGCTAACTATACTGCAGTGAGCTTCCTCAGGCAGGGATTAAACCATTCTGCTGATTCTTGCCACCAATAGCAGCAAAAGTAACCAAGTAACACTGAGATCCTTTACTTTTCTCCAGAGATGTGCATCCCCTTGGGAACTCAGTTTTGAGAACTATTTTAATTGCAGTCATTTTTAGCCTGCACAGTTATTGCATGAGCATAAGCAATGTGTAAAATGACTGGGATTCATTTCTTTCCTTTGTGTAGAAGTGGATCCTGATGTAAAATTATTTTATTTTTACAAGGAAAATAAGCCAAGTGGTTTGCAAAAGCCCATTAGCAGGTGGTGGTTTTATTGCCATCTACTGCACATAATGGTAATAATCCATATTGATAGCCTGATATGGAAATATTGTTATGTCCCATTAAAATGCAATAAATATCATGTTTTACAGACAAGTTAAAAATTGCTTGGGAATATACTCATTATGTGCATATGCCAAAGCAAAGCAAGGGAAAGAGGAAGGGGAGACAATTTAGTTTTCAGGCAGTACAGATAAATCAGCTGCCAGGAAGTTAGAATACTGAATTCACATAGAAATGTGTGCACATCCAAAGGCTTTGGAGATGCAGAAGACACCTCATAAACCTCTGCACTATCCTGCTTGAAGCGCAGTTCCAAGTTCTGAAGGAGACTTCCTTATTTGCTGGAGGAGAGGACACCATAGTGTTTTGGAAGGAGGACATCGTTAAAGCTGACTGTTTCACAGGCTCGCTGGAAGAGTGAGAGTAGCAGCAAGAAACCTACACAAAAAATAATCACATAAATAAAGTAAAAAGCCTAGTTTGTACTAGAAAGATGAGTACTTTTAGAGTATTATTAAATAGATATATTTCTTCACTGATTAGCAGTGAAATTACCTATGTGGAAGCCTATAGCAATGAGAGGAGCACTGTCAAGTATAAGCTCACTGAAAGTTGCTTCTCTTTCTGACATTTCGTGAAGGTTGGGTGAGTACATATATTACAGGGTTAGGATTTTTTTCTTCTTTCTGTATGTTTTTAATTAGTGTAACATTTGCCTAGACCATGTACTGAAGTTATGAGTGAGCCATGATATGACCAATTGAACATGACATTCCCCGCACCCCAAGGTACTGAAATATTAATTAGAGACATCAAACTATGTTATTATTCTATTTGGTTATGAGTTGCATTGATTTCATATTAACTTCAGAGCCATTCTGGTTCTGAACACAAGACTGTATGTCACAACTGGATCCAAATCTGGTGTAAGTGTCAACAGCTATGAGGGCCAGCACCCGGTGCATACTCTTTAAATAGGTATGGATTGATATGAAATACCATCACAACATTTTTTCTTACCTTTTTTTTTTTTTAGGTACAGGTTTTTCATCTTCTTTTAGTTACTATGAATCATTAAACAGACTAGGGGGCAGAATTTAGTCATGATGTATTTTACAGTCCTCACACCTTTTAATTTGAGAACCTGTCAGTCACCCTTTTCTCCATTTGCTAACAGGGTCAAAGAAATAATGAGAGCACAAACATAGTAGTACAGCATAAACTCTGCCTGTCCTTTTAATTGGGACCAAAACCTCTAAAATGCAAATTTGACATTTCTATCTTTATTCCACACACAAAGTTACTTCAGCTCCTATGAAAAGGGCTTGTTACTTCCAGGAACAATATTGGTGTTTTTTTAATACATGTATTTTAATTTCCCAACTTTTGGGTATTATATCTGTGATTCAGTAGAGAAACTCAAAGGTTTTGATTTTCATCTTGTGTATAGAGCATGTAGTCCTTTTAGAAATATCTACCAGCTGGCCTTCTGCCTGTAGTCACTTGTGTCTTTACTGGAGATTCAATATAACTGATGAAGAAATTGGTCTAATTGGTGATCTTTCATCACGACTTCCTTATCAAGCCACGTTTGAATTGGTTTTTTCCCCACTTTTTGTCTTTCCTTTAAATGAATTATTAGGGAAGCCATTTAATTTCCACTTGTTGAAAAACAGTAAAATAGGAAACAGTTGTGACTGTACTTGAAGAAGTATAATTGCAGATATTTTCAGGATTTGATGGTTTAGGCTTTAGGTAAGCTGCAGGTCTTTTGGATATGCAAGACGATGATTTTTCAGGGACAATGAAGAGTTTAATGCTGAGGATATAAATCTAATAAACCTGATAAAAAATATTTTCATTACAATTATGATGTTGATTGTGAGAGCAGAGGCAGAATGACTGATAGAAAAGGAAGATCTATAAACTCATGCACAGAAAGAAGAATTAAAACTTCTAACAGACCAGTGTGCTTGAATACTCAAAACAATGTGTTATCTATCTTACTTTTAAAAGAACTAATTAATGAAAACCGTTTTACACCAAGTCTATTCAACAAATATATTTAGTTTGGAGTAGTAGTGTCTGATGTTCTTACCAGTAATAAAAAAGGAGATTGGACAAATTTAGCTCTGCAGTTACAGAGCCTGTGTGACCTCCGTTCAGTTCTAAAGGAAAACAAAAAAACATAAATGCCATGGAAATGTATGTAAAATTGAATTAAATACAATCTAAAGGTAGATTATACCTTTGATATGATCAGTCTTTGATAAAAATTGCTTGCTTTTCTAGACAAAAAAAAATTAGTACATCTCACCCTTCCTTGTACAATGTCACAAGAAAAAGAATATTAATTCTATTGGAAAAGAATGTGATTAGGACAAGAATTAAAAAGAAGACAAATTGAGTAAAAGAAACATGATGTTTTATGTTCCAAGAACAGTTTCAGATTGAAGAAGGCTACTACTACTATTGACATTGAAAGTGATCTCTTTTAAAGTGCTCTTTATGACTTTGGAACAAAAAAAGAGTGAGAGAAACATAGTAGAAACTGATTTTTTTTTTCTCTGAGTATCAAAGATGGACAGTTAATCTGGTAACTCTGACCTTATAAATTAATGATTTATTGATTCATGCCTGTTGCTTGCATTATGCAATAAATTTGTATTATTTTTCTCATCTGAGTCTTAAATCATGAGTTAATGACGTTTCTTAGATGTTGCTACTTCTGTTCAGATCTACAAAATTATTTAAACTATTCTTTTGGTACTTAATAAAGCTTACTGTTCTCTCAAAAGACACTTTATTTCACTTGAGAGTGAAAGAGAGGAGTTATTTTTTTTAATTGCTGATTTTGATGTATTATTTTTTAAAAAAAGAAGGAACAGTGAGAAAAAAAAAAAAAAACCTACAAAACATCTATCCCAAACTCTCACAGCATGTATAAATTATCAGTAAAATAAAGTAATAAAGTTAGTAGCTATACAAACTATTTAATGGAAGATTAAAGATTAAGAAGCATTTAAGATTCTGGGTTTCTCTTATCCCTGGAATTCCAGATAGCAGTGGTACACTTAATAAAAGAGCTGCAGAATTACAAAAATATAGTTAATCTTTCCATTGTCACTTTGCAGAGAATGATCTATTTACAGAATCATAAAATTATTGAATTATATGGACATGAAATAGAGTGGTCTAGGCAGATCCACACTTCTGCTCAAAGCAAGTCCAGTTAGAGTCCACTTAGGATTTCTCCAAGGAAGTCCTGAATATCTCCAAAGATGGAGACTTTACAGTCTCTCTGAGCAATGCTGTTCAGTATTTGACTGCTCCCCATCCCCTCACGTTGATGTCAGTGGAGGAGATAGACCTGGGGAGAGAATGTTTTAAAGATTTAAGGTTTTGGTTTTTTTTTTATTATTACATTTCTCTGTTATTATTGTTAATAAATTAATTTTCCCCATTTGAATCTGCCTATGATGTTAACTGCTGAATGATCTCTCTATCTTGATTCATGAGACATTTAAAATATTTTCTCTCTCTCCTCTGCAGCTGAAGTGATAGGGCAGCAACTGGCATCCAGTCAGGGTCAACCCACCACAGAGCACACACGCATAGTCTTTTTAGAGACTGAAGAGTTTTTAATAGTCCAAAGATTTTCTTTACTTGCATTTTTCCAGCTTTTCAGGCAATGCAATTTTTACAAATAATTCAGTAAATAGAATTTTTACCCCTTTGTTAGTGCAGGCAATAACAAAGATTTTCTGAACATATCACATGGGGTAGTTGTTTTCATCACTTGTATTATATATTTTATATAAAATATTGGACATTAACTTTTTTTCTTTGTTAAAAATATTATTGATGTTGTTTTATGACATCTAAATGTCTTACACATTGTTTCCAAATGTCTTGTGCTGTTGATATTAATACAATACAAAGAGAAAGAATCAAGACAGACTGAAAAGATAGTTTAGGCAACAAGAAAAGAATAGTATTTTATACCAAGCTCTTCCTGGATAGAATCTATAGTAGTAGTAATCTTAATGAAAACAAAGACTATTTAGACATAGGCTAAAGTATTATCAACTTTTTCTATCCCTGACAAACTGCCACTATATAAAATTATGTGTAAGGTCAGGTATTGCCCAGCATATTGGAAAAGAATGAAAATAGCTTTCTTTCATTTTTTTCTGACAGAGGATAATCTAGAAAGCAAAAAAAAAAAAAAAAAAAAAAAAAAAAAAAAAAACACAAAAACACAAACCACCAAAAAACAGACAAACAAAACACAATACATAC
>WBNH01011882.1:114166-147184 GCA_013401255.1 Urocolius indicus
AAAAAAAAAAAAAAAAAAAAAAAAAAAAAAAAAAAAAAAAAAAAACACCAAAACAGAACCCTCCAACAGCGAGGAATCAAAACTGACATATATGCTTTTCATTAACTGAGTAACTTAGGAGTCAAGATGAGCCTATTGATCAAGGTCTGACAATTTTATACAACTAATTTAAATCATGTCAGAGTTTGACATGAATTCAAATGATATATTTTTCAAGACTGCTGAAATAAAATACCGAACTTCATTCTCCAGGCTAAACTATATTTTAGTAACTTTTTTTGACTAAATTTTTATTGACTTCCTATTCCTCAGGTGGATTAAATACTTCTTGCCTTCACCTGTGAACAGTTATGGTAAAAGGACAGAAATGTCTGAGTGTACATTCAAACACCTTTTTTAGACTAAATTTGTGAAATTTAGCTTTCATATCTATTTTTAATAATTAAAATAAAATGATTTTTTTTTACTTCTTGTACAACTAGGTAGAATTTTAAAAATACCTACTGTTTTTAAAGCCAAACAGCTTTTACTTGGATACAGTCAGTTTTCACATTTGATCTCTTTGTTTTTAAAGTTCATGATATCATAAAAAAGTTATTCAGTATTCTTTTGTATCTATAGGTATATTTCACAAAGCTGATAAAAAAACTGATAAAAAACTGACCAAAGAAAGTTATTAAGGTATGGATAATAAGAAATAATTGTAAAAAAATTAATTTATGAAATAAATAGTATTTTTCAAAAGGAAGCGAAGACAGTTGAATGTCAGACTTCAACTATCTGTGACTCATCTAATTTCTCAGGTTTCCATTAAACATCTGAAAAGTGATCAAGAGAGTTTTTAAAAGAAAAGACTGACTGCATACATAGCAATCTCAAGCAGGAGCATAATCTGACTTGGAATACAGCATAAAAATATTTTCTATTAAAGTAAGTACAATAAACTTCATTAACGGACTACTGCAGCTATGAAGTTTTTGATCTAAAAGGTCAAGTTAGCCTGAAGCAACACTAGAAAGTAATGAAATGTTCAGTGGTTCTTTAAGCACTAGTATGTGCAGAAAACTTTAGTATTTTGACAGCAAAGAATCTCTTCATGCTTGGGCTAAAAAGATTAACTATGTTAGAATGAAATACTTCCTGTTGGCAGAAAGTACCTTTAGGGTATGAGCTGTGCTTATCATGAAATCTGTATATTTGCATAGCAGACTGTTTCAGGCTAGAGACCTGCAGCTTCTTCATGAAACTAGATACCATAAGCCAAAAATATGACAGAGATACTAGTCAGGTATGAGAGGGGAAAAAAAAAAAAAATCTGAACTTTGGTTGCTCAGAAGTGTTTATGTTTAAAATAATTGATTTGCACAACGTATCGATGAGTTTTTTGATAGTAAAGCCTTTATTTAGCCTTTTTTAGAATTTAGTACGTGAAGTACTGAATCTAGATTTACATTGTTACTAATTTTATACCTAGAAAAAGGTACCTTAAAAGGATGCAGACAGAGTAAGAGTAATATTTTCAGATTTGTTTTTGATCTGTTATTATGCACAGGACACCTTGAGTAGACTTTTTATTTCCCAAGTCCCCATCCAGAAAATGCTGAAAAACTGCATGCAAAAAAAGAAAAAAGATAAGAAATATAAAGAATCTCTTCACTGAGTCTTTGATTAGCTCTAGGAAAAGAAAATAGACATGTGGGAAAACAGGAATAGGTTCAGATAGAAGCTGAAGGGTAATTCCTGAACTACCTTCATATGTGCTGAGATGAACATAGCTATGTCTTTCTCATTAAAGAAATATCTGTCCATTTTGAGTGTAGAGGAAAGCTTTATGACAGGAATCTTTAGTGAGAAGCTCTTACACTAAGCACTTTCTGGCAAAAAGGAATAGGAAAAAACAGTCAGAGTCCACTGAAACTTTTCATTCCATTAAAAATATATTAACATTTCATATTTTTACAGTTTATGGATTAGAATTTGAAATTCAAACCCATTTTGAATGTGAAATGAATTATTTGTTTTCTTCACAATTTTCAAAAATGTATGTTGAATAGTAGGGAGAACACTGATGTTGCAACTTTTTTTCTAAAGTGTTACTTTGGCTGAATTTCCATTTTCTGATAATCCCTAACAACAACAGCAACAACAAAAAATTGTTGAAACGTCTCTTCTAGTTAACGGTTCTTCTTCCACTAGTCAATCACAGGAGCTACAAGTATAATTAATATCTGGAAAATCTCAGGTGCCATCCAGCAACTGTCACAATTACTGTCAAAACATAGACTGGAAAGTGCAATGTTGTACTGGGCTTTCTACATGGCTTTCAGTTCCATGTGGTGGCTTGTTGACACCACATGGATTAAATATGCAACAATTCTTAGTGACAGGGAAATGATGCCACTTCTGAATCCAACTAAATCTAAAGCAGGTCCTAGATTAGATTAGCTCATACTAAATTAACCATATCAACTGGAGGAAACATCACCATCTAGAAACATCTGTGTCCCTCTGCATTGTCTGTACAGCAATCACCAGAAAATAAAAATAAAAGCACTAAGTTGACTAAAACATTTACTGGAACACAGAAATATTTAAGCTACTTCTATGCCTTTTCTATAACAAAATATTGGAAATATAAATATTAAAATAGATATTAAGTTTCAATACTAAATACCAAATATTTAGCACTAAATACAAAAAAATCTCAATATTAAAATAGAGTTGCTTTTATAATCTCTTTGCAATGTTGGCTTCAACTAACTGACAAATTTGATCTGAATTAAACTGAGAATCACATTAAAAGGTCTCTTTCAGAATGGAAATTAATTGAGACTTCTTGATAAATGTAATACTGAGGAGTATTTTGCTAGTAGGTCTGAGAAAGTACAACTGCATGAAGGTATGTGTTGGCTGGATCTTTTCTGGTAATGAGTTGTAAACCATCCTCATTTTCTGGATAAGAAAAAAGCAAAGACACCTTTCATATCACACTATTTTAATAAATGTACAATATTTTCATTCGTATCTTTTAAGGTATGAGAACAGTAGGCAATTGGTCTTACATTTGCCCATATATTTGTTAATCATTCCTGGCAAAGTATCCAGATTTCTAAAAAAACACAGTAAATAAAAACGTGAGAAATATAATCCATAGAAAAAGGAATAACAATTCATCGAGTATTCATAATTTCTTGTAGTTTAAATTCAATGTTGAAATATTCTAATAGCAGGAAAAATTTCAGTAGTGTTCTAAAACATCTTGTTTTCTCTGAGATAAACAAAGGAATGAACGTTCCTTTTGCTTTGTTGGTCTTTTTTCCCCTTTGTTGCTTTTTTGAGGGGATGATCAGTTGAAGAAGACTACCGTTAACTTCTACTCTGAGCACAAAATTCAGTAGCATTTGGAACTGTAAAAAAACATACTTCTGATCCCTATCTTGAACATGCATGTAGAGATTCTGACCTGTACTTCTCTGCATTGGGGGTTTTTATAGCTTTCTCTCCTGGGATATAAGCCTTCATAAAGTCATTGGAGCAGATACATATTCTTTACAACTTCGTTCAAAAAATGGCAAAATAATTGCAATGGTGACTTTTACCTGGGAGAGTGAGCAGATGAAATGATCAATTAAAATGTAGGGTCCTTTTTAGATAAATTAGTTACAACCAAAAGGGAAGAGTCTTAGAATCATAGAATCATAGAATGGTAGGGGCTGGAAGGGACCTTAAGAGATCATCTAGTCCAAAACCCCTGCAGAAGTAGGTTCACCTAGATCAGGTCACATAGGAACATGTCCAGGTGGGTCTTGAAGACCACCAAGGAAGAAGACTTCACAACCCCTCTGGGCAGCCTTTGCNCTAGATGAGGAGAAGAAGCTCCCTTGACCTGCTGGCCACACTCTTCTTGATACATCCCAGGATCCCATTGGCCTTCTTGGCCACAAGGGCACATTGCTGGCTCATGTCTTCTGGACATTCTAGAAGAAACTGAAAACAGCATTAGACAAAGAAGATAGTTCAGACGTGAAAAAAAAAGTATCTCCTTTTTTTGCCTCATTGGTTAAAAAATATTCTATATACAACTTTGGTGGAAGACAAAAATGTCATTCATTGTAGCTGCAGAAACAGGTTGGTGTGACTTTCTGAAGATGTGGAAAGTGAAGGAAAGAGAATCTTTTTGCCTTGATTCACTTTATTTTGCTTTTGTTTTCCTCTGTTCCACAGTAAGGCTCTATCCAGGTAAAGTGCTATGTAAGTTTCTGTGAGGGCCCAATACATACTGAAAGGTTTCATATAACAAGGTATCACATTTCTCTAACAACATAGTCCACTGAAATCCTTACTTAAACAAGCTTTTTTATTTTTATTCATTCTAATGTGAAAGTAATCTCAGGCGCTAATTGCAATGCCTTATACATATGGATGATTGAATGACTTTTTCTTAAGCTGAAAAAATGACAACGAAATGGAATGAGGAATGCAATTTAAATTTCATCAATTTCAGTTAACTGCCAATGAGTAAGATCTAGGAAAGTAATGTAGAAGAACTAGTTTCTTTAGTTCTGAGAACTGAATCTGGAGTATAAGTACTGTGTTATTGGTGACTTTAATCAAGGTGTAAACACATTTTTAAAAATTAAAATAATTTGTAAAGGTCTTTCTATTCTGTGAAATAAGTTTACAGCAATTACTAGACAAACTATATTTTTAAATTCTGCTGCTTTTTATGAAACAATACAGAGTTTACTTTTTTTTTTATTTTTCACCTAGACCTACTAGCATTTATGCTTTAATGACATTTAACTCCTAGTCACAACTATGAAAAGCAGCTACATCTTTAGTGGTTCTGTTTCAGGGGATTTTTCACTCTTTTCCTGTTATAAGCAGAGCACAAATAACATGGTGGCAAGCCTTATTTTGTTGTTAATAATTAAACAAACTCTTTTCTCTATTTTTCACGAGTAAGAATTTGAAAGGAAACTAATATTGTTATTCAGCAGCTCTGCAGTTCATTCATCACTATCTTAAGCAGTGATTGAAAAATGCAATTAGGTTTCAGATCTTTAATAACTGACAACTAATGAGTCAAATATCCTTAGATACCACAATCAGTGTCAAGTCAAGCAAGAAAATATCTGTGGTTTACATGTTTGTATTTATGTATTAAGCAAAGATTACAAAAAAACCGGTCTATTTGCTCAGACTTGGTTTTGAGCTTTCTAGTTTTACTAAAGCTGGCCTATTTCAGTTAGAAACCAAGCTGGTTTGAATTATCAATGTAATTTTTTTCTGTATCAGTATAATAATATGTTTAAATACAAGTATTTTCAGTTATGTCAGTTTTGATCTCTGATTCTACAGAAAATTATTAAGTCCCATAAGACATTAAGGAGTAGAGTGCAAACATTTGTGAACTGATTTATTGTTATAAAAATACTTTGCTCACAGTCTTTTGATTATTTTTTTCATTCTTCTGGAGTTTTGATTGAGGTACATTTCTGCAAAATATATGTCAAACCACTTTTCAGTACTGTTAAATGTCTCTTTAAACTGAAAAAAATCAAAAGTAATAACTGGAAGTTATATTGGAAGCAATTTTCAGTGACTGCCCTTTTCACCCCAAGGAATTTTAAAGGAAATTGTATTCCTAGGGCTATATCCAACGTCATTAATTTAATATAAGTTGGAAAAAGCGATACCTTCATCCCTTTGCCTATTAATTGCTATTTCCTTGATTCTGGCGTTGCATAAAAAATTGTAATCAATTGGCAGTGGCACATTGCCTAAAATATTAAATTGCCTTTCTACTCATTCAGCATTCGGAAAGTTGTGACAATGCACTTTGTTTCAGGTAGAACAGGTAACCTAGAGCAGCCTTCAGAGCTATACCTGGACACATATCTCCAGTTTATGACTTGGGTACAGTCAAACAAACATATAGTAAAATACTTGTAGAATTAATAAAATATTGGTATGTGTTTGCTGCTATGCTTATGCTTCAGTATCTTGTGTATCACTTGTTTTGGTTTATTTCCCTTCCCCTTGATTTTTATTATTTTTATCTTTCTGCTATATTATTTTCATTACCATTATATATTATCATTATTGTTATCATTGTATCGTATTTCATTTTAGTTATTAGATTGTTCTTATCTCAGCCTATGCATTTTATTTTCCAATTCTCTTTCCCATACCACTGAAGGGGAGGGATGAGAAGCATCTGTGTGGTGCTTAGTTGCTGGCTGAGTTTAAAACACGACATTATGGAATTAAAAATTTCCTATGAGATCCCCAGTAAATTATGTTTCTCAGATTGTTCTCTTCTTACATGTAGAGAATATATATAGAATTTCCATGCTATGAAATATATTTAAATAAGGATGTTGTCAGGTCTTATATAACTTTATGCCTGGCATACAAACACATCTTGACTACAACTGTTTTCATGACCTTGGAAAAGGTTCTTTAATACTCACTTTGGGTATCCTAGTTCCTGGAAGTGCACACTGGGCCCATGGACCACGACACAGAAAGGAGCCTTAGGGAAAAGATAGACTTGCTTAACTCAAAAAAGTAGATTGGTTTTAGCTGAGAGTTTCAGTGTAGCCCTGGGATCTCTTGACTTTCCAAAAAAAAAGCACTTGCTTCATTGTGAGATCCCTGCAGAGTGGTCACAAAGGTTCAAGGACACCAGAAGCTGGGGACAGACAAAGACGAGCATCAGCAACTGGGTAGCATCCAACTAGTGCCTACAATAAAGAATGTGCCAATTTGTAGGAAGCAAGAGGAAGTCCTGGTCCATAAACAAACATACAGTGATTTTAAGATGGTGTATCTAATGCCACAGAATAGGTAAATATAACATCAACAGCCTGTCTTAGACAGTTGCCCAGAAAAGGAGTGGATTTAGGAGAGCTCCTGGCTGATATGAAGCAGAAAATTTACTTCATTTATGCTTGAATTATGAGTCCATCCTGCTTTAGGTACTATTTGTCTACTTTCAAAAATGTCCTTCGGCTTAAGGAATAGATACTAAACACATAATATAGGAAAACTATCACAAGGAAGAGGACTAAAATCACAGCATCTAGACCTTGATTTCATTGGCCTTTTCATATGTTAGAAAACACTGCTTCACACCAAACCTTCTGCCTTCGTGAGACTGCATATGGAATATTGTGTCCAGTTTTCGGCCTCTCTGTTCAAGAAGGACATGGAGCTGCCGGAGAGAGTTCAGTGCAGGACCATTAAGATGATGGAGTGGAGCATCTCCCTTATGATGAAAGGCTGAAGTTGCTGGGGCTCTTTAGCTTGGAGGAGAGCAAGGGGTCATCTTGTGAATGTTTACAAATATGTAAAGGGTGGGTGTCAGGAGGGTGGATCCAGACTCTTCTCAATGATGTCCAATGATAGGACAAGAGGCAATGGGTACAAGCTGGAACATAAGAGGTTCCAAAGAAATACAAGGAAGAATTTTTTCACTGTGAGGGTGATGGAGCACTAGAACAAGCTGCCCAGATAGGTTGTGACGTCTCCTTCTCTGGGGACATTCAAAACCCACTTGTATGAGTTCCCGTGTGACCTACTCTAGGTGGTCCTGCTCTGACAGGGGAGTTGAACTAGATAATCTCTCAAGGTCCCTTCTAACCCTTAAAATTCTGTGATTATGTGAAACAAGAAACATTGATTTCAGACCTCCAGATGGCCTGGGCACTTCATGATCATACAAATATGATCGTCCTTAAGTCTGGAAAAGGGAAACTAAAAATTAGAAAACTCTCTGAGCTGTCAGCTGCTGTATGTAATGCCATGACAATGACCAAGGAGACTGCCTGAGCACACTAATGTCATGGTTTCAATCCAGTCGGCAACAAAGAACCACCCAGCTGCTTACTCACTCTCCTTCCCAGTGGTGAGATGAGGAAGAGAAAAAAAGTCAGTGTCTTGTTAGCTTAGCAAGGAAAAGGAAGAATCACTCACAAATAATGCTCGCAGACAAAAGTGACTCGACTTAGGGAAAAACAAATCAATTTATTCTGTTACCAATCAAACAGAGAAAAAAATCATTAAGATGAGAAATACAACCAGATCTTTAAAAACACTTTCCTCCCATCCCTCCCTTCTTCCCAGGATCAGCTCTGCTCATAATGTTTGTCATTTCTCCCTGTTAGTGCTGCAGGAGGGCAGGGAATGAGTGTTGTGATCAGTTCATCACAGATTATCTCTGCTGCTCTTTCCTCCTCACAGGGGCAGGATGCATTCTTTTACTGATCCAATGCAGAGCTCCTCCCACAGAAGACAGTCCTCTATGAACCTCTCCAATGTGAGTCTTTCTATGGGCTGTAGAAAGAAAGCACTGTTTTAATTTTCCAGATGAAAAGAACTTGTCTTTCCATACTTTTTTAAAAATTATTTTTTTCCTTTTTAATTACTCCAAGACACATGTTTAACAAAATTCATACAATTTTTTTTTTCAAGTTATCATCTTGTATGAAAACTGAAGATTTTGACATTCAAACCTGATTTAAATTGGTAAAGGCTTCTGTTGGTCTAGACCATTTTTTGCTTGCAGAAAAGCTGTACGATTGAACACTAAGTATGCAATTGAACTGGTAGGTACAGATATGTGGTACTGATTGCCTTTTCCTTCCCTCAATATTTAATTTCTCGGGATAGTAACTGAATATGGAGATTATTCACATTTACTGCTTAGACCTTTTCCATTATAATATTCAACTTTTTTCAGTATCTGTATTTATGGATGATATCCCAGCCCATTGGTAATTGATTATAGATTGTTTGATCTAAAAATTGTCTACTTTTAAACTTTCATTTTATTGAGATTTACCATACTTGTTTAAGATGGTCGGAACGTTTCTGAGTCCCTTTAAAATTTTGTTTCTAATGTGACAGTTTGTTTTCATGGTTCTGCTATATTCACAAAATATAAAGCTAAGCGGCATCATAAGGGAGCTGCTTGATCCTGATACATTGTACTCTTAAAAAAACAAATTTTACTATTTATTTCACCCAATTTTAAACTCCTTCTCTTTGCTTAAGGGAAAGTACTATTTTTAATTATTTATACAAGTGGTCTTTGAAAAATTATTTATGCAAATGGTCTTTGAAAAATCTATTGTTACATGTTTCCTTTGCTCTGAAAATTGCTTAGGAACCTGGAACCCGGTTTGTAACATCTCCTAGTTCCACACCCCTTGTCATGGGCAGGGACACCTTCCACTACATGAAGTTTTTTAAAGCCCCATCAAACCTGGCCTTGGACACTTCCAGAGATGGGGCACAATCTCTCTGGGAAACTGTTGCAGTGGCTTACCACCCTTATAGTGAAGGACTTATCTAACTTAAATCTACTCTCTTTGTGTTTTAAAGCCATTATCTCTTGCCCTATCAGTACATTCTCCTGTAAAAAGACCATCTCTGTCTTTCTTGTAGGCCCTTTTAGCTACTGGAAGGTGCTATATGGTATTCCCTGAGTCTTCTCCAGGCTGAACAACCTCCACTCAGCCTGCCTTCATAGGAGAGATGCTCCAGTTCTTTGATCATCTTAATGGTCCTCCTCAGGACTCGCTCCAACAGTTCCATGTCCTTCTGATGTTAGGGGACTCAGACTTGAAAACTGTACTGTAGGTGAGTTCTCATGATAGTGCAGTAGAGTGGGAACATCACCTCCCTCGACCTGCTGACTTGGGTTTTCTTCCAGTCAAAAGACCCATGTCCTTTTCCACAGGGGTAATCTCAATCCCTTTTCCAGTCAACTTCTATTTGTGCTTGGAATTGCACTGACCGAGGTGCAGGACCTGGATCTTAGCCTTGAAGACCCTCATGAGGTTTGCTCAGGGCTACCTCTCAAGCCTATGAAGATCCCTCTGGGTAACATTCTATCCCTTCAGTGTGTCCACCACACAACGCAGTTTGGTGTCATTGGCAAACTTGCTCAATCCCATTGTCCATATGTCATGATTTTAGACACAGTCGGCACAAGGACACCCTTATTCTTGCTCATTACACACTTCATCCCCCATCCCACAGTGGGGGCATGAGGAAGAGAAAAGATATCGAGAACATCAGAGAAATTCCCAAGGACAAGGATGGCTCATTCATCAATTACGTCCCGGGGCAAAACGGACAAGACTGCTCAACTTGGGGAAGAAAGCAAAATTAAACTGCCTTTGAATTTCACATCCAGCAACAGCTTGTCCTCATTGATGAGAACAAGCTCCTCTGGAGAAGGAACTTGTCAGCAGTGTATTCCTGGAATTTGCTGAATTGCTTATGACCTGCTGCATTGTTCAGCCAACAGATATAGGGGTGATTGAAGTCTCCCATGAGGGCTAGGGCTTGTGAACCTGAGGCTACTCCTATCTGTCTATAGAGGGATTCATGTACTTTGTCTTCCTGGTTGGGTGGTCTGTAGTAAACTCCCACTAAAATGTCACCTACCCTTGCCCTCTCTTTTTTTTTCCTGACCTATCAGGTGCAGGTCAGCTCCTCATCCATCTTTAGGCAGACCTCCATGCACTCCTGGATGACCACTCACACAGAGGGTGACACTCCCTCCTTGTCTCCCCTGCCTGGCCTTCCTAAAGAGCCTGTATCCTTCCAACATTCCAGTCATAGAAGCCATTCCACTACTTCTCCATGCTGGCAATAAGATTGCATCCTGCAGCAATACACATATCTCTGACTTTTCTTGTTTATTTTCCATGCTATAGGTGTTTGCATAGAGGTAATGAGATTGGGCCTCTGATGAAGCTGTCTTACTGGCTGGAGCATTTGGAATTCCTTTGTGCTACTCTTCAGGTGCTTTCTTGTTGACCTGTGAACCCTCTCCAGGATCTAGACATCTATTGCTGGCATGGGCGTCAAACTAGTAGGACAGGAGTGGATTGAGATTCATCTATCCTGGCAAATTTAGTTTAAAGCCCTCTTCACAAGCTTGGAAAGTCTGACTGAAAATGTTCTTCCCCTTCATTGTCAGATGGACTTCATCAGTGCCCAGTAGACAGGTTTCTCAAAGGGAATATCATGGTCTAAGTAACCACATATCTCACTGTAGCATCAGTCTGATAAGTCCTTGTCATGCATATATAAATAAACAAAATTATTTTCCAAATGTTAAATTATATCAAAGGGAACAGCCAGGGGCAAAAAGTTTTCCTGAGAAAGGAGAGGTGAGGAGACAAAAGAACAAGTCAGGATAGCTTCCTAAAGTAAAAACTTCTTAATTAAAACTGCGTAAGAGGGTAAGAAGATATAGGATTAGGTAACCTGGCAGGTTTAACTGTAGTTCCCAGAAGAAATGGTCTCCAACCCTGCAAAATTTAAGATTGCTGAAAAAATACAGTCTCTTTTGAGTCTTGGAACATCTCAAGGGTTTAAGTCAGTGGCTATATATAGCAGGGTGCAAGCAGATGAAAATAGAAATTGACCTCTATATTTCTGCTGTGGTTTTAGGCTCAGTCAAACACAGAGACCACACAGCTACTTGATCACTCTTCCTCAATCCCTACCACTCCTGACAGGACAGTGAAGAGAAAAGGTAGCAAGGACGTCAGGGACATACTCAAGGACTCCACTTGGGGAAGAAAAAAAGATTATCTGCCACCAACCAAAAACATGATAAACAGAAAGCAACAAAAGAGTGGAATAGTGATGAAGAATATGACCAGCCCTTTAAGACCACCTTCCCTCCAACTCTGCCCTCTTCCCACACTCAGAACCCTGATTGTCTTTATCTCCTCCACCCTTGAGTGGCACGAGGAGAAAGTAATGGAGTCCTGTTCTGATCTTGTCTCATCTCAGGGCAGGAAGATTCCTTGCCATTCCCCTTCCTTCAGTGTGGGATCTGCTATGTATCAAACAGTCCTTCATGGACCACTCAGATGTGGGTTCAACCCAAGGGCTGCAAGCTCTTCATCAGCTGTTCCCATGTGGTTCTCCTCTGTGGCCAGCCCTCAGCCTCTGCTCCAGTGCTACCTCCCTACAACAGTCTCTGGCCTCTCCAGGCATGGTCACTCTCTCTGGCATGGGGTCCCTCTGCAGCTGCTCGTGACTTTGCCATTGCCCTGCATGGGTTACAAGGTGACAGTGTGCCTTTTTGTTACAGGCTGCAGCGGGGCTTTGCTGCAGCGCTACTCTTCCCCTCCTCCCTTGCTGACTTCAGGGTCCATGCGGTTGTATCCCTTTTGTTCCACTCCTTCCACCTTCTCCCACTGTAGATTTCCCTTAAACTGTGATGGCAGATGCACCAGTTTGGCCCTAACTGGGCTAGATTCAGAGCCAGGAGAAGTTTCAAAACTCCTTACAGAGGCCAGCATTGTAGTCCCTTCCCCCTATTATCAAGAAAAAAGCATATCCACACAAACCCAGTGCATTGTCCTAGATGAGGAAGCTAGAATATTCTGAGGAAGGCAATGGAGAACAATGTCTCACACCAATCAGCAGAAGCCATTGCATGTATTTACATTAAACAGTTTGGGTGTCATCCCAGAACACGTTGTGTAGCTTTTTCACTGCTGTATTCCTTATTACCTTTCATTTTGCTAAACAAGTCAAGCTTTCTAATTTCTCCTCAAAAGACAGGGTCTCCATTTCCCTAATCACAGGATCACAGAATCTCAAGGGTTGGAAGGGACCTTGAAAGATCATCTTATCCAACACCTTGGCCGGAGCAGGACCATCTAGAGTAGATCACACAGGAACTCATCCAGGTGGGTTTTGAATGTCCCCAAAGGAGACTTCACAACCCATCTGGGCAGCCTGTGCCAGTGCTCTGTCACCATCACAGTGAAGATGATTTTCCTTATTCTCAAGCTTGTCCCTTTTGCCACTCGTCCTATCACCGCACATCACTGAGAACAGTCTGGCTCCATCCTCCTGACACTTGCCCTTTATGTATTTGTATATATTAATAAGATCACCTCTCAGTCTCCTCCAAACTAAAGTCACAGTTCCCTCAGCTTTTCATCATAAGGAAGAATAATAGCATTTTCTATATCTGTTGTGATTCAAGTTATTTGTTACATGATCAGAAATACTATCATCCAGACAAGTGATCACCGGCTATACAGTTTTCCAGTGTCTGCTCCTAAATGCCTTACGTTATTCAGTCCAAATATATGTTACTGACTTACCTCTCAACTCTGAACGGAGTGTGAGTACCCATTAGTAAATGGACACTCTGTGTCTGCATGGAGGATGGCAGAGATGACTACTAATTAATTCTACTGGAGGTATAAAGATGTGGTAGAAATTAATATCATTCATGCAGTGAATCACATGTCAACTTAGTCAACTTAGTAGCATGTACAGCTATAACCTGAATTGAATGAGACTCAGTTGTGTGATGTTCCATTAATTGCTATGAATTTCCATTTATTTTACATGAGTAATTCACTCATTCTCCAGCAGAAGCATAAAGTGTTGCTCAATGAGCCTTGGCATCCCAGTATTACAAAACCAGGACAACAGAAGGAGTTATCCGCATTTCCATCATCAATACATTTTGAATCAGGTCTCTGAACATTTGTATCAGCCACTGAGCTGAAGGAAAATGTAAAAGAATGAGGCTGTAAATCCTAGGGACAGCCACGGTGGATAATAACATGAAACAGCTGCTGCTTGTAAGCATGCAGCAGGAAAAGTGGACACTATGTACTGTATGACACTAACAAAACAGTGAAAAAGCCAGAATGTCAGGATATACTTATTGATTAGAGCTGCCATAAAGACTTGAAACTGTACTTTGGAAGAGTGAAAAAAAAACAAAACCCCAAACAAAACCAACACATACCAGAAAATATTTTGATCACTTTTTATATCATGTGCAAACTAAACTTATTTTGAACATTGACATAATTTTTTTGCCATATTGATGACTATGCAAGATTTAATATGCAATGCCTTTGCAATAGGTATATAACAAAGCCTTCATTCTTATTTCTCCTTATTTCTCTGGTGGTGTTGGGTATGAAGAATTAGCAAAAACCGAGTTATTGCTACTAATTTGAACTCAGTCAATATGATGTCTGATGAGGTTTAATGCACTATGTTACTTAGATCAGAAAAATCCAAGCTATTAACATGCATAGAACTGGAAACACCAAAGACATCTCAGTATTCAATGCAGGGAGTATTATTTTAAGCATTAAAGGAGAAAATAATATTATAGTTGAATATCTAATCAGGATACATGATAACACAGCCTTGGCTTTCTACATTGGTAATCTAATATGATTTTTCTTAGCCTAATCTCAGTTCCTTGAATGGTTTATTCTGTTCCACTTTGTATATTAATCATACACATTCCTTGTGTCAGATCTGTGTCTTAGTACAGATAGATGATCAGGGACTTTTGCTCTGATTATTGAGCTTTTCAATGGCAAATAATTATTTCAGTTCACTAGTACAAAAGAAGTATTTTTTTAAAACTCTGATGTATTATATGCTCACAGAATGATCATTAGAACCTGTACTGTGCCATATCTTATGGTCAGAGCTGCATGAAAATGAAATTTTCCCTCCTTTCCCAGCTATTTGAATTGCAATTGAAACTGCCTGGTCTACTAGAAACACATCTGTCTTCCAGCATCCAATTTGTAAGCTGTGGGACTTGTTCTAGTTCCACCTGGTTTCAGACACTGCTTAAATTAGGAACAGTGTTACCCAGGGCACCTTGTCTGTCAAAAGAAGCTGCAGGAACTTCCAAAATGTAATTCAACCCACTTAAGAACTGAATCACGTTCTGGAGCTATACATAGCCCAGGGCTGCAATGTATCTGACTTAGACTGCTCAGGTCCCTCAGGTTTAATGCAAGATAGAGGCTAGAATGTGGAAACAGACATATACTTCTGTGAAACAGATCAAGAAAACAAAGCTTGGAAAGTAAGATGCAAAGAAAAAAAACCCCAACATGACTGACTATAGTGCATCAAATTATGCACTGGGAAGGAAAACATGTAAATGAAGGAGACAATAGTACAAGTGTGAAGATACTCACACTTGAACATGACACCTGGAAAAGAGTCCATGTGTGTTCGTGCATTTATGAACAAGTGCCTTAGTACTTGGTAATGTGCATGCACATTTACATTTGTGCACTTTCTTTCGTAAGACAAACATTGGCTTAATGGAGGAAAAGATGACATAAATATCTCCAAAAGTGTTTGAAGGAAAGAGAAGAGAATCATAATGGGACAAAGTAACACGAGGACTGTCTAATTATCCAACACCACAACACATGTTTAAATGTAAAAGGGAAATTCTAAAACATTTTGAGGTGAAAAAGATTAATTTGGTCACCAAAAAAAGAAAAGAAAATTACTGAAGTGAGGAGTTAAAAATAGAGTGTCTTCTATAAATACAAATGTCTTCTGAGATTCAACCATATCTTAACGGTTTCTTTGGCTGCACAAAAGTCATTTTTGCACCACTCTGATCTCATGAGGTGCAGGATATGGATTTGCAGAGTTCTGAGTGATGCTGATGGCTGTTAGGGGGAATGTCAAATAATACAGACATATCATATATTCAGAAAAAAAAAAGATTATTGGTCTAATAGGAGTGAGATAACAATCAGGAAATAGACTGACAGAATGACAAAACTCATTTGGAAGAGGAAGGTCATGTATCAGTGACCAGTGTTGCTCAAAAAACAGTTCTGAAACATTGTGGCATAAAATTTGATTTGTATGATCCTGTTTAAATCTCTTTCAAATCCGTGGTGTTAGTAGTCATTATTTTTGAAGCATTTGTAAATTAAAATTTTGTATAGCAATTAAAAACATTTTTGAAAAATACAAGAACAAGGGATAACCTGGAGTCATTAAGAAATGGAGACAATTATTAAAATAGTATCACTGAGAAACATAGAAAGACATTTTATCTGGGAATAATGTCTCTGATTTCCATTTCATGGCAAATCTCCCGCTGATCACTCAGAAATTTTAGTTCTTGTGCTACATACATGTAAATCTCTACGCCTTTAAAAACAACTTATCAAGGTGACATAGCTATAACAAAATAGAAGACACACATTAGGAGAATGAAACCAGGCTTGAAATACTTTTGAGTATCTTGATTTGTCTTCACTGCAGTGTACAACAGTACGGCTCAGGATGCTTGATTAAAGGCATTATTTAGGGTAACACTGATTTTATGCTAAACTTGTTACAACAGAAAGCTATATTAATAAAAATTTTCTAGTTATCAAGCAATTTAGATAAGACCATGGCTTTATTGTTCACTACATGTATCTGACCTTTTGTCAAGGATGAAGTATTCTAAATTAAAGTAGGCAGAACAGTGTTACACCAAAGATGATATCAAATGTTTCACATTTCTCTCAAACTGACATTTTATCACCTACATGTCATATATTAAAGCTGTTACCTAGACTATCTGTTAAGTTGACACATTTTGCTACATTTTTTCATTAAATTCTTTAATCACAAATAACCAGGAGATACCAGACCTTAAAACTGTATTTAGCTCAAAACTAAATAATTCCAGTTGTTGGTCTAATACTAAACTAGGACAACATTTTGAGTAAAGGAAAGAGAACTTTCTGCTGCCAAGGTGACTTACAATCTTCTAATAACTCTGAGAAAATGCAAGTTAGCTGTACATGACAATTCCCTATACTTTTGTGATCCATCAAATTTTTATCACAAGGTAAAATATAAATAGTTCTAAAAGAAAATATTTGGAAATCTGAGTACATGAGTGTCATGGTTTAGCAAGGAGTTGCTTTTGCTTAGTAACAGGGGGAGCGGGTTGCAGTGAAGACCCGGTAAAAGTTTTTTAGACTCTCCCCCGACTCCTGGGTTCAGACCCACCCCCGGCCTGGCTGGGCCAATCTGGCGCCTCTGCGATCACTATTTAGNCCTTAAGTCTTCGGTACTTGAGGCTAATCGTGGTCTTTTGTTCCCTGATGGGCAGAAACCACGACAATGAGTTCAACCAATATTTAATCAACAAAATTACTTTAAAAATTACAAGCAGCCAACACTTCCCAATGGTTTATATGAATAACTGATATAGCACTGATGTAACACTGTTACAGTAAGGTTGCTGTGATTTAGTCCATATTCTTTGCCTTGATTTTTTGTTAATGTATATGAACTGACTGAAAAAGTGTTGTTATCAACACTTGGTAAAATGTAGCTCAAAGAGCCTCAGAAAGTTCTAATTGAGTAGATTTGTTACTATAATACATTGTAGTCTTCTGAGGAGATATATCTTGAGTCCTGAGAGTAATGTTTCTCTGTTAATTGTGCAAACTGTCTACCCTTTTTCTGATTCCAGAGTTTGCTTTTTCTTCTCAACTCTACTCTGAATAGCATTGTTCATCGCAGACATGTCTTAATAGTCACAAGATCATGTGATAATTGTGGAGTCTTGAATATATGTCCTTAGAAAGTCACAGGCACAGCTTTAACTTTCAGCACATGTTATGACAAGCCTCAGGTAGTCCATATTACTCTGTAATCAGCTGGCAGTAGACATACACTTTTTCACTAAAGGATTTCATATACCATGTAATCCTCTATGGTACACTCGTATATATTTTGCAATGTGACATGTACAGTTACAGAGCAAGGCATATTTCCAAACTGAAGGAGTACTTTTTATTTAATGAACAAAAATTTACTTGTGGGGTCTGTTATATTCTACACCTATGATTCCACTAAACTCAGCATAGCTCTACTGAATAATCTTATAGTGACAGGATCTAAAATACAATTTGAGACTTAAATGATAATCTTCCACATAGTTCTGTGTTTGGATTGCCTTTATATGGATCAAAATTAATTGAAAGAGAAAATAGTTGTTAATTAGACCTCAGCATTTAGAATTTTTTTAGAAGTGTCACAAATCAGTATTGTTTTGCCTTTACTTGTTCTCCTGTTTTTGGACATTTTTAATGTTTTACAGAAATAATTATTTCAACATTTTTCTTTTATTTTACAATCTGTCTATAGCTTCACTAGAATTGATAATGGAAAACAAACAAAAGAGAAAAATCAGAGAAAATGGGAATTTCATAAAGAAGGTCACAGACAGATTGGAAGAAATACATTGGAATCCCTCTGGCATTATTAAAGTTTCCTTTGGAATACCAGACAAGTCACATACAATCAGAGCCTACAAAATCATGTAGGTAGCACTGAAATGTTTTAAGTGTCCATACCAAATAATTAGAGAAAAACCTCCCTCATGCTCAGCTAATCTCATAACAGTTTATGGAACATAAGAAAATATTCTGATATAGCTTTATGTTCACTCAGTTTGTAACAGTTTCTCACATTTCTGATTAACTTTTTATAATAGAAGACAATGAGTAAGACACTTACTTGATCTGAAAAGCAAAGGGATTAGAGATTGTGTGCATATATGCATATAACCTAGACTTGAATGGTTTATAATTTTGAAATATACCATTTATTTCAAGGAAATGTGTAAGATATGACACTAGTGCTTCATACATCAGACATTAACATGTACGAATTAACCTTCCTTGGAAAGGGCATCAAAGAAAATATTAGAATAAACACTGTTTGAAAAGTGAGCAGGGGAGACAAAAGCTTGGAATAACAGACAGAAGGGGAGAGGCTTCTTGGATTTCAGAAAGACAGTGAGCTCCTCTGTTATCTCACAAACAGAGACTTCCTAAGTCTCAACCTGACTTGAGAATATTTAGGTGAGCAATAGACTTGGGTTTCCTCTAGAAAAACTAGCTTGTTTATAACTTCTTCATCTCCTATAAAGAGTTTAAATGTCTCTTTCAGAAATAATTCACGTCTCTATAAAAGGGCTTCAGGTGACAAAGTGTTGGCACTTTCAGGTCCAGGCTCAAAGCTGAGGAGTGCAATGCCAGGACATTTGCTGAAAGGATCACCCAAGTGAGAGTTGGAACTCTAAAAATATATTTTTACATTAACATGAGTAGACTATCTGTAGACTTAAACCAACATTAATAAGGACTTTAATAGTAGGGTGTTAAGTATAAGAGAAACTGTTAGGTTTCATGCCAAGAACATCACTCTCTATTATTACACATTCCTGGCACAAATAGAAAAGGTCAGCACCAAAATAATTATTTTTCTAATATCTATTTGGTATACACATTATTGTTTGACAGTGATATGTGTTGTGGATAATTGTTAATAGAACCAACTGTTAATGTGAATTCGTTTACAAGTGTAGCAAAAAACCCTGAAGCAGTAGTACAAGACATATTACACAGGATTAAACACTAAATACTTCCTAGCTTTCTGCTGAGGTCCGGCCACTGTTGCTAAAAGAAGAAAAACTTACATCTATTTTTTAGGAATTGCATAACGTAGTGACACTAATTGTTCAAAGACTTGGGAATATAAAGTTATAGGGATCAGATTTACAAGAGGCCCTGCTATGATCAGGGAGTTATATAAACCAGACTATCAGAAATGCAAGTGAACACCTCTCCTGTCATATAACTTGACTTCAGTTAGACTGGTAAACTAGGTGATCAACAAAACCTGGAGTGTATACCCACATGCCAATTAATTCGCTGAACATTGCTGTCACATGCAGTGTGATAGATGAGGCTGGCTTCTCCTGCTTGAGCTGAAGAATGAATACCTAGTTTTAGAGCCAATCAGTGATTTGAATGAGGATCTTCCATTTCTCAATGAGCTTCCCTAAACTCTAAGTTACTTAGTTGCTTACTTAGCATGCTGTTCTTCTTGAGAACTGTTCTGAAAATACTTTCTAATTCCGTCCCTGTTTTTGATGATATCACAGGAATACTTGGTTTCAAAATGCAACCAATACATAACTTTGCAAGCAAAATACTCAGCTGTATGTAGCTTCTGGCAGTCACACTTGGAGTGAAAGAACCTTGAGCTTGTGTCAGAAACCACATCTCAGTTTGTTTACTCTAGGATGTGTAAGCACTAGCGCGTCTGGAGAGGTGAAAAATCTTTCTGGTAATGTGAATTTTGAACAAAGATAATCATTAAGGAAGCATATAAAATCATGTCTACATTTTGTGGTGAACCCTACCACAAGCCATCCAAGGACACAGGCAAATTAATCCATACAGTGCAATGCAGAACCACGGAGACAAGTCATCCTGAGTGTATAAGCCAGACAGTTATATTTGTGTGCTGCTCTTATTCAGTAAATAATGAATTGTGTGACTTCCAGACTTTGATATTGCTGTCTTTAGACCAGACTTTTAGACTTCTTTTGCAAGGATCTTGTTAAAACTTGTCTATATGCCGTTCAACATCTTAATCAATGACTTGGATGAGGGGACTGAGGGTACCCTCAGCAAGATGGCAGCAAACTGGGTGGATTGACCAATTCCCCAGAAGGCTGTGCTGCCATTCAGCAGGATCTCGACAGATCTCTGCTGGGCAGAGAGAAACCTCATGAGGCTCAACAAGAACAAGTGCAGAGTCCTGCATCTAGGAAGGAACAACCCCATGCACCAGTACAGCCTGGGGATTGACCTGCTGGAGAGCAGCTCTGCAGAGAGAGACCTGGGAGTCCTGATCGATAATAAGCTAAATATGAGCCAGCTATGTGCCCTTATGGCCAAGAGGGTCAACGGCATCCTGGGATGCATCAAGAAGAGTTGTGGGCAGCAGGTCAAGGGAGATTCTTCTGCCCCTCTGCTCTGCCNATTTCACTGTGAGTGTGGGGATCCCTGGCACAGGCTGCCCAGGGAGTGTGTGGAGTCTCCTTCCTTGGAGGTCTCCAAGGCCCGCCTGGACATGTTCCTATGTAACCTGATCTAGGTGGACCTACTTCTGCAGGGGGGTTGGACTATATGATCGCCAAAGGTCCCTTCTAACCCCTACCATTCTATGATTCTGTGATTCTATTATATCGATTCTACCCTGTATAATCTCATAGATTCAATTATTCACCCTATGTTTTATTTAAACACATTACTTATTTTACAACCTGTTTAATATGTCTATATTACTCACAGAAATGAGGGCTACTCTCACATTTAAATAGAAAAGAAAAAACTTTAAGAAATGAGCATGAAAGCAGAACCCTTACAATTCTCGAGCATTTAAAATGCTAGTAAAAAATATAAAAATAGCAATGAAAAAGTTACATCACCATCTCCTTTCTGTCTTCTGGCTGACACCTACACAAAATATGGACAGTAATGTAATTAGCAACAAGGATTAATTTTGAAGAGTGTCTTACAGGCAAGAAAATGTTATTCTTCATTGCAAGCTGAAAAGACAGAATAATAGAAGATGGTGAAGATGTAGGTCAATATTTTGCCCCTTAATTTCAGACCACATACCTTTATGCAAGCCTGCATTAAAATAAATGTGAGACACATGACTAGTCACAAGATTCCACCATTTTTATGTATTTGTGTATACATCTATTATATGTGTCTTAGTTAACCATAGTATAAAAATGCAATCAGTTTCTAATTAAATTTGTATATGCCATAGGTGAAACCCAGATTAAAAAATGAGGCTGATAAATCTGCAAGAGGATGTCAACCAGAATTTTTAATTTTTCTTTCCATTTTTAAATTTGTAGAACTAAGTTATTTTTTGGTCGAAATTTGATGTTTAAAGAGGAGAGAAAATCTTTCACAACTTTTACTCTAATACTTGGCCAGCCTTACTTATAAACTTTTATTTGGCAGGTAGCCTATTAAAAAGTAACATCTTAAGGTTAAGACACTTAAAAATTTACCGGATATTTTCCATTGAAACATTATTGTCAACATGCACCTTTGTTAATAAGTTGAAAACCTGCATTTCATTATATACTATCTTGTCTGTCAGTGGAAAGTATTAACATATTATTGTCCCAGAATTCACTTACAGCTGTAAGGGAAACAAAATGATGTGTTGATAACAGATTAAGCATATAATACACAAGCCCTAAGGCTTTTACTCTCAGGAGACATTGCATTGCCATAGCAGTACCAGGATATAATAGAAATAAATGAAGAGTTACAGTCTGCTAGTCAGGCATGCTGGATCGAATTTAAGGAATATTAAATACTTCTGGAGTAGGCAGATGAATATTGCTGATGGACTGAAAGAGATACAGGAGGTATTTTAGGATTTGATACCACTTAAGCTACTTACTTGAACATGCAATAATTGTATTTTTGAAGAAGGCCGAAGGCTACTTCAACTTTTCCTCTTTTTTTGTTTGTTTGTTTTTTTTTTTTGGTTTTTTTTTTTTTACATTTAATCTCAAAGGAGATTCTAATGGAATTCACAGAAAAAAAAAGAACCCTAAATAAAATGCCTTAAATTTAGAGTTCATAAAGAAAGAATGAAAAAGGATATCTTGTGACCTCTGTATATACATGTTGCATCTGTGGAGGTAGCCCCATTTTTTATGATGAGTGCTGTATCAGTGCAACAGGAAGGGTGAAAGGCAATTCAGAAAGCAAGATAAAAACTTCTGTTATAAAGAATAGATTAAAAAGGTGGCCATTAGGCCAGGTAGGAGAACTGAAATTGTGTAGAAAGGATGATGACAGTTTTTATAGGAGTATTATGAAGGCAAGGAATATGGAATTTCCTCAAAAGCATTGAAATTAACTGAATCCTAAACCTTTTAAGAGATGTCCACCTTCAGTTTACAGTAGTCAGTGTATTAAACAAAGGCTACAATACATTAGAAAACTCTTAGGTTGAAACACTTCGCTGTATGGTTTGATTGATAAAGCTACACCAAATTGCTTTATTTCATGCTCTTCTGAAATTTGTAGGCAATGGACGACTTCTTTATATTTAAATTGTGCTGATTAGCTGGTTTTACCTTAATAACTCTGTATTATAGTGACCGCCTTATCTTGCCCTTTAATTTTAAAATTAATGAAGTAATAATTTATCCTGGTCTCTTTCTGTGTTCTGCCCAATTACTTCAGTGCTGAATGATACTTTGCATTTTCCCTGGTCCATTAATCTCATATCATGCTCTTTCTGGACTTCTTTGTTCAACCGAGGGATAATTAAATAGTGTCTTTTAGAATCTTCATAACCTTGGCACATAAATTTCCTTTGCAAACAGTTTAACCTAATAGATAAATGTCACTTAAACATTGCTTCTGATTAAAGTACCTAACTCCAAGCTATGTTAAGTAACAAACTACTTTACATTATTATTTTGATTTTACACATAGATCCACTTCTTGACTCTTAACCTCTGGGAAACCATCCTTATGTTGGAGATATGTGGAAAAAAAGCTGTTACTTTTTGACTCCATAATGGGACAGACTTTGAACAGCCTGTAGAGAACTAACAGGAAATTTGCAGTGTCAGACTGAAAGTGATCTAAACAAATTTAACCCTGGCTAGTTCACCATTCAGGGCTTGAAACTTTTAAATGCAGAGCAGTTTGCTGTAAACTTTATGAAATAGGGCTGCAGTGAGCTGTTTACAAAAGATTTGCACAAGTAGGAGACAGCTTCTTTCTGCTTCCTTGGACACTCTCACAAGCTCTTTGTTTGCCCTTTATGGTGTGAACTGAAAGCAAATTTTAAAGCTCGATGGCATTTATTCAGAGTATGCTCTATACTGGGAAATGAGGCTATTTTATCTAAGAATGGTGAGGAAGTCTGTGAAGAAGAAAGATTCAGTGCAGAATGAAGAAAAGATTTGCTTTTTATAAAATTTCCTCATTTATCAAGGAGTTTCTCATTTTGGTTTAATTGAATTCTTCCTAGATTCATAGGCACACAGAGCTGTTAGACAGAAATGTTTATTGGGGAAAACTTGATGATCTGCATACATAGCAGGTTCAGAGATTAATAGGTTAAGGAGAACCCTCTATTGAATACAGTCTAGAATATATTCAGCTACTATTACATTCACATTTTAATAAGTGATGTGACTGACATTTTCTAAATTTTCATGCTTATGTGAACAACTATAACTGTACTGGCAGTATCTCTCAATGGCAAGCTGGAGTATTAATATAAAGTATTTAAATACTTTATTATCATCTTATTCAAGGTGAAGTTTTTTAGTGAACCTCTTCTTTTTCAGCAAAAAGTAGTGTCTGCATTGAAATAGTGCATATACATTGAAATAAATAGATGTGGAATGTTCTTAAGAATGCATAATGTACGTATTGTGGAGAAGAAATTCAACATTCCACTATGCTGAACATAATGCTTCAACATACCATTTTGCATGTGAATGCAGAAAGTAATTAGCAAGTGCCTATTTCCCATGAAGTCGTATAATTCCTCCATCTTTGAGACATTCGTTAGTTGAAATCTTGATCCTTTAAAGAAAAAGACAAAAATTATTATTTATATGAACAGAATCAGGCATTCGTTGCTGCCTTAATCTTTTCAACTGGTAATGCGCACTGAGCTATGAGTGACATGCAAAACATTCTCCCTTACTATTTTTCCTGGGCATTTTTATGGATGACAAGGCTTAAAACACTTTTATTTGAAGCATAGACTAGAACACAAGAGTCTAGTGTGACTTCTCACATGACACAGGACATAGAAGTAGTAATACATGAAGTAATAATATATGAAGTAGTAGCTGGATGAGGCCTCTATCTTCTGTCTTCTTTACTAGGTACCTTTGGCTATCTATCATATCTCAATTTAAAGATTATGTGCAATGGAAAATCCATAAATGCTTGATTGTATTGGTTTATATATGTTCTTCTAACTTTTTCTGTGTTGTGTTTTTGTTTAATTTAGTATAATGTATGTCCTGCACAGGCAATCTGAAAGCAGAGTAGCCTTGAAAACAAGACAAATCCTTGAATTAAATAACTTCAATTAAGTCAGTCCATCTTTGGAAGCAGACTGGATATTTTAGAATACCTTAATTTTTAAACTATCATGCTAACCAAATGAAGAATTATCTGGAAATATTGAGATATCATATGACTGTGAGGACCCTGGAATATACATAGAGAAAATTATTTATGTGGCACTGCAGTACTACAGTTATGATTTCATAACTATGAATACTTTTTTTGTTTGTTTTTTTCATCCAGAGTGATGTAAATACAGACATTTCGTTTACTACATTTTTATTAACATTTGAGTTAAGAACCTACCATAATTGCCAAGCAAACTCAAAACAGTGGATCTGGACTAGCATCCTCACTCTGACAATAGATAGCACCAGTACATCAAAAAAAGTACACACCATAACATGTTTAACAGATCAGTTACAAATCTTTCAGTTTAAGGTTTAATTTATTAGGTTTGTCACCACTGCGAATAGCTCTCAGTTTGCTATCAGTTCTGGAATGACTGAAGAAACTAGGCACCCCTCCTTGTGTGCAGCACAGGGAGCACACACAACAGATATGGGTGGAGGCACATGGTTACGTCAGTTACAGTTTTAGTTACCTTATATGTATTTGCTAATGATCTCTGAAAATATATACAAATTTTGCACTGAGGTTAGTGTGTCATGGAGACAAATATTTATAATCAGCTTGAGCTTCACTACATTTCAGTATCCTCTAGTTATCCATGTGATGTTTACTGTTTCCCTTTTAAATGATGAAAACTCAGTCCTGGCTGACATTTTTTACTATACTCATTTCTGTTGCATTATCTCTCACTGACCAACTGTACAAAACCACCAGTCCCAAGCTCATGTTTGTTTTCCTTTTTTTTTTAGAACTTCTCCGCTAGTAGGTCAGATCACGGCCCTGCGCTGCTCTTGGAAACTCAGTCCAGCACCCAGGGACTAGTTCCTTTGCAGCTCTACTAACACTACCTTAACAAATAGAAGTGTTAGGTAGTCTCCATATACACTCAAGTACACTGTGTTTATCTGTTTTGTTGCTTTTGTAGTTTCAGATTGTTCTTCATGTAATATTACCTTCTTGTCTTGCCAGTATTTAAGGAGGCTTGCTGCCTTTTTATTCTTTCCTTTTTTGGGCTCTAAAAGACTTGGTACTCTCTAAAGCTCTTGATACTGTGATATGTTCAGCTTGTTTCTATAGTGGAAATATAAGGTTAAATGGAACTTACAGTCTTTAAGGTAGGACCACATTTTAATCTAAGAGAAGGAGAAATACTTTCAAGGATAACCCCATTGGCTAAGGCTAATCAGATTTAATGTGAATACTGTCATTATGAAATTAATGAATGAACCTGAGAGTCATTGTACTGTCCACTAATAGGGTTCTGAAAATAAAATAAAGCATTTAAAATGATCTATCATCCTCCTCAAGGCCACTTTCCTTTTAACATTGATTTTTCTTTTTCCTTTCAGACACCAAGCGGTTGAGTGTTTATGCCTGCTGCCAGCAAGAATAAACTATCACCCACTTTGTTCGTGACAGCAGAAATCAACATTAAGTGTAAAGTGGCTATGTATAGGATAATTGATACCTTTCAAAGTTTCTTTACCTTATTCCAAGCTGATGCTGGGAAACAACAAATTGCCTCTTTTGAACAATTGGCACTAACTGACATCCTGGTTGGCAATCTAAAGGCCAAGCACAGAAAAGAAGCTTGAACATGGAGTCTAAACTGACCTGTCATTAGAAGTAATTCCTGTATCAAGAACTAAAATATGCTCTTGGAGGTGAGTCTGGTGAAACTCACACTGCAACTATTTATTATACACCTGTTCTCCGAGTAAAAAAAGGATGCATATGCAGAACTGTCATTTCTACAATCTTAACAGCCCTCAGTTTACTGAAAATATTTCTTGCTATTCATAAAAAAAAACACCAAAACCAAAGTCCACATAGTAAACATTTATTAGACTGTCTCCACATCTTACGCAATACCTCAGATTAATACCTTCCTGTTAAAAGAATGCTTTATTCACAGAAATTGCTGACAATAGCCATAGAAATTACCAGAGATTTGCTTTTGTGATGTTTGACCAGATGATTTTTCCTTTTGTTGAGAACAATGAATAGAAGCTTTTCTTAAAAGTTTTCACCATCACAACCTAACCAGATATATCTCTCTTTAATCACTTTCAATCCCTTTTTTCATGAAAATATTAAACTTATCTGTTACTAATACCCAGACTTTACCTCTGTTAATGCTTTCATTTATATTATGATGCCTGGAAGATTCAATTAACACTGAAACACTTCACCTAAACATTGCTTAGACCTCCAGTACAAGAAAAGTCCTCATCCTAAAATGCACAAACAGTACTTTTTGAACTTTTTTGAAGAAAAAGTTCAAATTATTTCTTCAAAGTCACATAATTAGCCTATGCCAAAGCCACATACAGGAAAAGTGTTCTGATCACTGTGTCAAACTGCTCCATTTTCTGAAATTGTCACAATGGATGAGGATAAATTTCAAACCTACAATAGTTAAAAAAAAACACATGGAGAAAGCTAACAGTAAGTATGGCAGACCACAGTCACATCAAAATAACTATCACTTCAAAGTCTTTGAGTTGCGTAAATAATGGTAGTTTTTTCAAACAATTATTGATATTATATTTCTGCACGTTTCAAACAGATTTTACCAGTTTTTTGTGGCTGTTATTCTATTTTATATGTATCTTTTCATGATGAAAAGTGCTATTCTGTGGCTTTTCTAAGCACCACTTGCTCCATTACTGAAGACTAAGTGGCAGGTCTCTGAGTGCTCTAGCACAGCAAAACAAAAGTAGAACAAAAATCTTCCCAACACTGAAAGAAAACGCCTTGTGAATATATTCTAAATGCAATTGTTTTGGAATAATGATTATGCTGTCAGCTTCTTAGATTAATGAACTCTTTCTGAAGACATTAAAAGAGAACAATTAGACTACTAATTTCTTATTCACACTGCAAAACCATTTCCACTTAATATAAAATCTTTAAAAAGTAGCTATTTCATGCCTTTCAAGTCTATAAGGTCCCTGTAACACTGCACACTGAGGATCATGAAATGAATTTACTAATGAAATGAATTATCTTGGAAAACTCTTGTGTTATACTCAAGGATGATATTACATTCGGTATTGTTCACAGTGTGCTTCTTAAATGTCATTTAGGGCTTTAGCTCACAAATACAAATCACATCTGGAGTCCCATAGGATTAGATGAAGAAAGATTAGGTTGTCATGTTATCTGGTCCAAGATTGATCATTATTAGACTTCAGATGAGAAAAATAACAAATTTTGGAGAAGCAATTTAGTCTCAAAATTTAGAAAACAAATCTGATTACTGTGGTTCATTTGTTAGTTAAACTGTTCTGTAGTTTAGTCATTACAAGTTTGGCTGCATTTACGTATGGAGATTTTTTTGTGATCGTGTGTTTATCTTGCAGTGGAAGGGTGAAGAAGGAAGGATGAAGGATTTCAGAAGGATGAAGAAGACAACATCATGAATTGCAGAAGAAATATTCCTCGCATTGGTTTGTATTTCAATCATTATCAAAATTCAAAACTGTCTTTTTGAATTTGAAGCAACTTCTCCATGATGTATGGTAAAAAAAAAAAAAGCTCTAAAACATGAAATTGCTCCTTGGATGAGAAATTTGAAATAATAACTGTTCAGTGCATTTCTCTCCCCTTTGCTCATCTTTCTACAATTGAAAAATAACAGTGGACACATATATTTTCTGGATCATAATATTGTCTAAAAGTGAGAACTCACTTTTCTCCATTTATAAAGGAGCAAATGGGAGCATCTGCATTATCTTTTGGAGTTACATAAGCATAGAGAAACAAGGCTTCATGTACAGCATGTTAAAATAATTAAAACATAGACTCACACCAGCCTCAGTCTCAAGATGTTTCTGCAAGCTTTGAAGTTACTGGTACTTCTGTTTACTTCTGGCTACTTCTAATCTTTCAGAATTCCTACAGCCGAGTTCATGTTTTGCAGACAACATGCAATGTAGCCTACAGATATTACCTTGCAGCTAGCTATGGAATCTAAACCATATGGCAACAGTTTAAATTCAGTGTCTCCTTAAAGTTAGATATGGAATTGTTATACATAGTTTATTGGGAGTTAGAGAATGAGAAATGAGTGCTTTGGGTAATTCTATGTAATGCATTAGTAAAAAATTTTATTTANATAATGATCTAATTTTATACAGTAATTTCATTTATAAAACCATTATAAATATAAAAACATAGGACTAGGCTGCTCAGAATAGGTCAGGTTAAATCATCAGCTAGCCCAAAATCATTCTCCAAAACTAACCATAAGCAAATTACTAGAAGAACAGATGACACTGATATATTTTCCAAACTTTTGTAGCTGAGACTTTCAAGTCAGAGGTGTTAACTTTTTTAATAGAGGATAATGGTGAGAGAAGGAAGCATAACCTCTTCTATGAGTTTTCTTCATGGTTTTGTCAGTCCTTGGAGTTTGGAACACCTGTGCTGCTTTGTGAAGTCATCTCCCATAACTTCATTGAGCCTCAATTAGCTCTTTTGTTGTTTTTCTTTTCTCACGCTTCTACTTTAAAAAGATCTCATGGTTACCTATGAGTATCAGTAAGACTTTTAACCTTCTCCACTTGAGTTATAACTTAATTTCTTTCACATCTCTCTTTTTTTAATACTGAAGAATTCTGTCCTATTAAGTTCAGAAGCTGTTCCATATGTTTAGACAGTCTTCCTGCTACTCTCCACGTTTCCAATTTTACTACACCTTTTCTGAGACAAAGAATCACTGCTATATGCAGTAGTCAAGGTGTGTCTCAGTCATGAATGGTTTTAAAATAGTATCATGATCTTTGTTTTTTTCAAGTTTCTAAATATTCAGAATACTAGAGTACTTTTTGACAGCTACAAAGCACTGAGCTAATGCTTTTTCATTTAAACTTTTAGAACTTGACTCTAGTAAGAAGACAATAATACATGTGAACAAGGATAACAGAAATACGTCTTTACTACAAAGAGAAAAAATGCCACACACATTTATGACTGTGTTTGTTATGATTAGAGTAGAGTTAATTTTCTTCACAGTAGCTAGTATGAAGCTGTAGTCTGGATTCATGCTGGAAACAGTGTTGATATTTCAGGAACCTTTTCATTGTTGTTGAGAAGTGTTTAGAGAGTCAAGGCCTCTTCTGCTTCCTGTACCAACTCCACTGTCAGGGCGTTGTTGAGTGTACAGGAAGCTGAGAGGGGATACAGCTGGGACAGCTGACCCCAATTGACCAAAGTGATATTCCATGCCAAATGGCATTATGCTCAGCAAATAAAGGTGGGGGAAGAAGGAAGGGGGAGACATTTGGAGTGATGGTGTTTGTCTTCCCAAGTAATTGTTATGCATGTTAGAACCCTACTATCCTCGAGTTGGCTGAGCACCTGCCTGCTGAGGGGAAGCGGTAAATTAATTCCTTATTTTGTTTTGGATGTGTGTGTGGGTTTTGTTCTGCCTATTGAATTGTCTTTATCTTAGCTCACAAGTTTTACCACTTTTACTATTCTGATTCTCTGTCCATCCCACTGGGAAGAGTGAGCAAGAGGCTTTGTGGTGCTTAATTGCATGGTGGGGTTAAACCATGACAATGATTTTTTAAGTTAATGTTTAGACAGAGCATTTATATGCAAATAAATACTCGTTCAGTAAATACAGTGAAACAGAATAAATAAAGGAATCTGAGGTACATAAAATCATTAGGTAAGTGCATACAATGAACAATAGGGGAATATCACAAGATCTGTCAATTGGAATGGGCAATTTTTGCTACTTTGAGCATGAAATGGGATTGCATTTTTGGCAGAAAATCTTCAGATAAAATGGCCAAAGGAAATAAATAACTCTGTTGGGGTTTTTTTTGTGGGTTTTTTTTTTTTTTTTGAGACCGCTTCTATTGCTAATTCCTTTTCAAATCTTTCAGCTTTTTGACTTAATAACAACAAACAGCTCTTATGGTCTTCCTGGCTCTGAGAACACAATACTTGGGCTTGGACTTAGGGAGTTGCGGGAGAAGCAAATTAGAACAAGCAGGATAGAAACAGGGCAGGACAGAGAAGGCAATGAGAAGTGCCCTTCATCTGCATACTGGGCTGAGATGTGGAAGGCTGACTGCCCTGAAGAAGAGTCCAACCAGAGAGGAACCTCCTGCACCCGTCCAGGGAAACCTGTGTGTTTGAGTGAGCCCCTGTGCTGCCTCTACAACAATGCACGCAGTCTGGGGAATAAGCAGGAGGAACTGGAGATGTGGGTGTGGATGTGGATCTACGACCTCATTGCAGTCACAGAGATGAGACGTGGTGGAACAGCTGCCATGACTGGAGCACAGCCATGGAGGGCAATGTGTTGTTCAGGAAAGACAGATTAACAAGACTTGGAGGTGGGCTTGCTCTCTATGTGAGGGAGCAATTAACGTGTAGCAGACTGTGCCTGAGTCGGGATGAGGAGAGAGTAGAGTGTTTATGGGTAAAAATTAATGGGCAGGGCAAAGCAGGTGATGTGATTGCTAAGCCTCTCTCCATCATTTTTGAACAATCATGGAGGACAGGAGAGGTGCCTGAGGACTGGAGAAAGGCCAGTGTCACTCCAGTCTTCAAAAAGGGCAGGAAGGACGACCCAGGAAACTACAGGCTGGTCAGCCTCACCTCCATCCCTGGAAAAGTGATGGAACAACTCATCCTGAATATTATCACTGAACATAGGAAGAAGATGGTTATCAGGGTGAGTCAACATGGATTCACCAAGGGGAAATCCTGTTTGATCAACCTGATAGCCTTCTATGAGAGCATAACCAGCTGGCTAGATGAGGGGAGAGCAGCAGATGTCTTCTACTTTGACTTCAGCAAGGCTTTTGACACTGTCTTCCATAACATCATCATCAAAAAGCTCAGGCAGTGTGGCTTGGATGAGTGGACAGTGAGGTGGATCAAGAGCTGGCTGAATGACAGAGCCCAGAGGGTGGTGATCAATGGCACAGAAGGTTGGAGGCCTGTGGCCAGTGGGATTCCACAGGGATGGGTTCTCGGGCCAGTCTTGTTCAACATCTTAATCAGCGACCTGGATGAGGGCACAGAATGTACCCCCAGCAAGATGGGTGATGACACCAAACTAGGAAGACTGGCTGATTCCCCGGAAGGCTGTGCTGCCATTGAGAGGCTTGAGAGGCGGGCAGAGAGGAACCTCATGAGGTTCAACAAGGACAAGTGCAGAGTCCTGCATCTGGGAAGGAACAACCCCATACACCAGTACAGCCTGGGGACTGACTTGCTGGACAGCAGCTCTGCAGAGAGGGACCTGGGAGTCCTGATTGATAATAAGCTAAACATGAGCCAGCAATGTTCCCTTGTGGCCAAGAAGGCCAATGGCATCCTGGGATGAATCAAGAAGAGTGTGGCCAGCAGGTCAAGGGAGGCTCTTCTGCCCCTCTACTCTGCCCTTGTAAGGCCTCATCTGGAGTCCTGTGTCCAGTTCTGGGCTCTTCAGCTCAAGAGGGACTTCTGGAGAGAGTCCAGAGCAGGGCCACCAAGATGATCAGGGGACTGGAACATCTTTTATATGAGGAAAGACTGCAGGAACTGGGGCGGTTTAGTCTGGGGAGACTGAGGGGAGATCTTATTAACAAATATCTAAAGGGTGGATGTCAGGAGGTTGGGGCATCCCTTTTTTCTACAGTAGCTAGGAACAGGACAAGGGGTAATGGCATAAAGCTGCAACAATAAAAGTTCCATTTAACTATGAGAAAAAGCTATTTTACTGTAAGGGTGATGGAGCAGTGGCCCAGGCTGCCCTGGAAGGTTGTGGAGTCTCCTTCCTTGCAGGTCTTCAATATCAGCCTGGATGTGTTCCTGTGTTCTAGGTGAACCTGCTTCTGCCAGTGGGGGGTTGGACTTGATGATCTCTAGAGGTCCCTTCCAACCCTACCATTCTATGATATGATTCTATGATATAAATACTTCTATTTACAACATTAATAACTATTTTTTTAATGACTTCACCTGTGGTTCTGGCTATTTTACCTTCAAATGTGACTTAAATATAACTTTTGTCCTGACTGGTATCTAATAATAACAAAACAATAGCATCCATTTTTCTCAGTGTAGTGGTTTTCGCCTGGGC
>WBNH01011885.1:2301-23449 GCA_013401255.1 Urocolius indicus
TGGGGACAGACCCCCCTCCCCACCCCCCCACCCCCCCACCTCCTCTCTGTACGTGATTTTTGGTTCTTTAATAAAAAGCGACTTTAAGAAGCCCGGATCCTGCTCCGTGGGGCTCTCCCGGCTGGGTGATGGTGGTGGGGAGGGGATGGAGGTGGAGGTTATCCCCTCTGGGCAGATCCCAGGGACTCCTGCTCCTCTTTCGGGGGGTGCCAGGGTTGGGGTGGGCTCTCTGCTCCCCTGTGAAGTTCCCCTCTCGCCCCCCTCCTCCGCGCAGCAGCCGGGAGCTCATTAATGCCCATTTATATGCTCGTTTCACACATGAAAGTATTACATTAATGAGCTCTGAGAGCGGGTGTGTGGAGGCGCTCGCACACCTATTAGCCCTAAATACCTGGTTTTTTAGCCCAGGATTAACGTGGCACGGCAGATGGACGGGCTGCGGGGCTCGACGCCGTGGCGGGGGGATGCGCTTTGCAGCGGGGGGCTGGGAGGCGGGGGGGGGGGGGGGGGAGGGCTGGGGGGGTGCGGTTTGAAGAGGGGGGAGGAGCGGCGTGGGGGGGGGGGGGGGGGGGCCGGGGGGGGGGGGTGCGCTTTGCAGGGGGGTCCTGGGATGCTGCGGGAGGGGGGTTGGAGGGACCGGGGCGATGCGCTTTGCAGCGGGGTCCTGGGATGCTGCGGGAGGGGGGTTGGAGGGACCGGGGCGATGCGCTTTGCAGCGGGGTCCTGGGATGCTGCGGGAGGGGGGTTGGAGGGACCGGGGCGATGCGCTTTGCAGCGGGGTCCTGGGATGCTGCGGGAGGGGGGTTGGAGGGACCGGGGCGATGCGCTTTGCAGCGGGGTCCTGGGATGCTGCGGGAGGGGGGTTGGAGGGACCGGGGCGATGCGCTTTGCAGCGGGGTCCTGGGATGCTGCGGGAGGGGGGTTGGAGGGACCGGGGCGATGCGCTTTGCAGCGGGGTCCTGGGATGCTGCGGGAGGGGGGTTGGAGGGACCGGGGCGATGCGCTTTGCAGCGGGGTCCTGGGATGCTGCGGGAGGGGGGTTGGAGGGACCGGGGCGATGCGCTTTGCAGCGGGGTCCTGGGATGCTGCGGGAGGGGGGTTGGAGGGACCGGGGCGATGCGCTTTGCAGCGGGGTCCTGGGATGCTGCGGGAGGGGGGTTGGAGGGACCGGGGCGATGCGCTTTGCAGCGGGGTCCTGGGATGCTGCGGGAGGGGGGTTGGAGGGACCGGGGCGATGCGCTTTGCAGCGGGGTCCTGGGATGCTGCGGGAGGGGGGTTGGAGGGACCGGGGCGATGCGCTTTGCAGCGGGGTCCTGGGATGCTGCGGGAGGGGGGTTGGAGGGACCGGGGCGATGCGCTTTGCAGCGGGGTCCTGGGATGCTGCGGGAGGGGGGTTGGAGGGACCGGGGCGATGCGCTTTGCAGCGGGGTCCTGGGATGCTGCGGGAGGGGGGTTGGAGGGACCGGGGCGATGCGCTTTGCAGCGGGGTCCTGGGATGCTGCGGGAGGGGGGTTGGAGGGACCGGGGCGATGCGCTTTGCAGCGGGGTCCTGGGACCCTGCGGGAGGGATTTGGGGGGACCGAGGGATGCGCATCAGGAGCAGCCGATGGGGAGGGGGGATGCACCTCTGTCCCGCAGCATCCCGGGGCTGAGAGGGTCGGGAGGGATGCGTGAGAGGGGGCATGCCCCGGGGAGGATGCGCATTACCCGCCGTCGCCGGGAGCTCCGCAGCCTGGCTCTGCCGTTAATTAGTTCCCGGGGCTCATTAAGCGGAGCAGCGGCGGTTCCGCGGGCTGTGCTGCCACCGTGCGGACACAGGCGGTACTGCAGCGCACCCCGGGCGGCAGCGAGGGACCGGGCTCCGGCTCCTTTCCCCGCCGCCTCCTCCTCCCGCATCCCTCCAGCACAACCCGGCTCACGTCTGCCTTGGGGTTTTATTCCCCTCGGGAGCTCAGCCTGGATTTTTGACCTTTCCCATTGACAGGAGCAGGATAGCGGGGGCTTGACCCTGGGCTCAGCTGCGTTGGGGTGAGAGCAGCATCTCCCATCCATCACCTGTAGGTGAGGAAGCTCATCCCAGCCAGAGCTGGGGCAGGTGGGTATGGTTGGCTGATCTGAAAGTGATAAAGCCCTTGGGCTGGAAGTGCAGCTGGCTCTCTTGGCGTTCAGGGTATCGGTCAAAGCTCTCGTGGCTTGTTTGGGGAGAAACATCCCTCTGTGCTGCAGGAGGTGAGAAAGGTGTCTGCAATATGTGGCTTTGCAAGGGAGCAGCAGATGGTGGCATCTCACGTGCAGGTAAGCTTATGGGCAAGGGGATTATCTGGCTGGGATATGTTGACTAGGGAGACAAGAAAAGAAAGAGAGACAAACTCTTTAAGCTGAATGGTGGGTTGTTTGAAGGCATGAAACAGTTGGGCCTCTTTGGAGCTTGTAGGTGAGCAGCTGAGTCTCTTTTCTTACACATTCCTTGGTGTCTCTCTGGCTGGGTCATCCCTGGTACCTGGTGAGCTGGAGATGGCACAGTGTGACCCTGTAGAGAACCACGGAGGACCTTGCCCTGGATGCTGGCACTGCTGCACCTCAGAGGACCCCCCAGTCCCTGGTCATGACCCCCCAGTCCTTGGTCAGGACCCTCAGCTGGACTTTGGTGCATTCTCAGCTCCCACTTTCCTCCCCATCAGCTCCCTGTCCCCTCAACTCCTCTGGCCTGGGCTGTTCTCACCTGCCTGGGCACACGGTGTGGCAGAGGTAGCGTTTCCCAGTGCTGGGGCAACAATGAGCTATGGTGTTGTATTAATATTTTCCCACTACTTAGCTCTCATTAAAATGTACTTTGCTGAATGGAATATGTGACTTCAAATGACACAACGTATTAAGTGCTTAATATACTAGAAATTATGAAACTATTATAGTCTAAGTAACATGAAATAATTAGAGGGAATTAAACTTCACCAGCACAATGAGGGAAAGGCTTCACAGGCTTTTCTTCTGTTGTGGCTTCCCCCCCCCCCCCATTTCAGTCTTAAAGCAGTTGAGTGCAGTAACAGCCCCTGAGAATAAACAACCAGAGTTAGGGGTTTTAAATAATTAAAGCAGGAATGAGCCTGGAGTGTCTGTACTTGAGCCTGTGATGAATCTGGAACCGAGGGAAGCAGAAGGTCTGTTTGCTGCAGCTGATGGAGTTGTTCTTTCAGGCCAGTGGTAGAGCAGCTCCAAGGAGCAGATCACCAGACCTCCAGCCTTGCCAAGGCTTCTCCCCATATGCTGTTTTCCTCTTGTACACCAGGCTGTTTATTTGGAGGCAAGCAGACGTGGTGGCTGCCAGTGCCCGAGCTGTGCCTGCTCTGGGTGTTGCTGCCGCCGAGCTGAGTGTCCCCTCTGCAGAGCAGCTCCTCTCTTATGCCAAATGCCCCAGAGTGAAGTCACAGCAACTGAAAGGAGCCTGGCCTCTCCTCTTTAGAAGAGTTTTGAGAGATTGCACTGAAGTTGTGGTTGAACTGTGGGTGCTCTTCTTGTGTGGAGGGGATTGACCTGGAGCGTGGGCAGATGAGAGGCTGGTAGATGCTCTCCAGTGGGTCTGTAGGAGGCTGTAGTGAGGTGGAGGTCGGTTTCTGCTCCCCAGCCCAGTGATGAATGACAGGGCAAGAGGAGATGGCATCAAGATGCCCCAGGGGAGGTTGAGGCTGGAGCTGAGGCAGAACTGTTTTCCTGAGAGGGGTGTCAGCCCCTGTGCCAGGCTGCCCAGGGAGCTGGGGCAGTGCCCAGCCCTGGAGGGATCCCAAAGCCGTGGGGCTGAGGTGCTGAGGGCTGTGGGTCAGTGCTGGGCTGGGACTCCAGGAGCTTAAAAGGCTTTTCCAACCCAAGTGCTTCTATGATGCAAAGCACCCGAGCCATCAGCCGCCGGGTTTAGGCACAGGGTGTTTGCGCTGGGATGTGACTGTATGGGGTTGCACTGCTACAACACGAACCGGGTGCTGAGCAGCTGGGGACCCGCTGGATGAGAGCCCCGAAGCTCCGGGTTGAGCGAGGATGCTCGCCAGGCTGGGATGCCGGGGAGGCCAGGAGATGGCGTTCCCCAGCTCCTCGCTGCCGTTTGTCGCCTTTGCAACACAGGTTCTGTGTGACTGCCACGGAAAAGTACCGACATCACCCCTGGGGAAAGGAGTTCTGAGCCTCGTGGGGTTCACACGGGGTTGGACCATCTCCTGTGTGACAAAGGGACCTGCAGCAGTGATGCCACAAGAAGTCCCTCCAGGAGCAGCAGCTCTGGGGGCAGGAGGGCAAAGGGGGAAAAGGCATTTACTGTCCTCTGGGCTTCAGAGCCACGGCTGTTGCTGTTAGTGTGGGATGGTGGCCAGTGCTGAGTGTAAATGTGCTTGCACAGTGTTCTGCTGGTGAGTGTGAGTCCCATCTGCGAGGGCTGGGGTGCTCGGGGGACATGGTGCCACGGATGGAGGGGCAGCCCTGAGTGGGTTGTGTGTCCCTTGCAGGTTTGCCGGCCCCTCACAACTCAGGGGAGAAGGGCAAAGCAGCTTTCCTCTGAAAAGCTGGTGTCAGGAGAAGCCCAGGCTGAATACTGGGGTCACAGCCTTGGTCCTGGGGACTAGACCAGTGATACCAGTAAAGGGAATGGAAGCTGCTTCGTCCCACAGTGAGGAGAGGCTCTTCTGCAAATGCTCTTGGCAGATCCATGGAGCAGTGTCAGAGCAGCAGTGCTGTGCTCAGGAAGGCTCACACTCGAGTTAAAAGTGAAGAAAATGGTCCTTAATTTGCCTCTTTGAGGATTGTTCAGGTTCAACCGACTGTACCATCAAAAGACACGTTTGCTTGGCAAGTCTAATCAAGCATCTGAAGAACTGGTCACTTTTTACTGTGTCTTTTTTGATTTCAAGGGACCGTTTGCTGTCGGTGACAGGGAACAAAAATAATCACCTGATGAACCCTTTGGAGAACAAGTTGTGTAGTTTAGTGCAGGCAAGGGATGCTTTAGGGGAGAGGTGTTTGTGAGACTCCTCACCAGCAAGTGAGAAAAAACCAGCAGGTTGTATCCAAGTTGGAAGGAACCCTGTGGTCCAGCCCTTGCTCATAGCAGGGCCACCTACCTCGGGATGCTCAGGGCTGTGTTCAGCTCACGCTTGGATATCAGAAGCAGCTCTGTGATCTCTCTTTGCTTCCAGTGCTTGTTCTGCACGATAAGTTTTTCCCTGTCACACCCAGCACATTTCCCGTTGCCTTTTGGTGTAATCTTCTGACAGGAGGCTGGCTCCATCTCCCCTCCACTCCCCCATTTGGGATTTGCAGACAGCAGTGAGACCTCCCTTTTGCTTCCTTCTCTCCAGGCCAGACAGATGCAACTTACTCTTCATCTCTTCATCCATCATGTGCTCCAGCCACCAAACATCTTGGCCCATCAGGACACCCAGGTCCCTTTCTGTAAAGCTTTTCTGGCTTATCCCTTGTCCCCAAAGCCAGCTCTTCCATCACAGAGGGCATCCAGGAACAAGGTGTGCCTGGGGGGGTCTGTGCTGGGGATCACAGCCTCTTGGAAATACCTTCCAGCAGCATTTGCTCTGTTGTCTTCTCTGGGTTGATACTGGTGAGACCAACTGTTCTGCATCCTCTGGATCCTCTTCTTTGCCCAGACCAAAGCTGGATGCCGTGTTTGCCTCTTCCCAGTCACCAGCGTTGCTGTGACCTGAGATGCTCAAGAGTGGCCCCACGGTGACACCGGCTGGCCCCTTGCCTCAGCANGTCACAGAGAGCATCCAGGAACAAGCTGTGCCTGGTGGGGGGGTCTGTGCTGGCTGTGTCCTGTCATCACAGCCTCTTGGAAATACCTTCCAGCAGCATTTGCTCTGTTGTCTTCTCTGGGTTGATACTGGTGAGACCAACTGTTCTGCATCCTCTGGATCCTCTTCTTTGCCCAGACCAAAGCTGGATGCCGTGTTTGCCTCTTCCCAGTCACCAGCGTTGCTGTGACCTGAGATGCTCAAGAGTGGCCCCACGGTGACACCGGCTGGCCCCTTGCCTCAGCAAGCTCAAAAAGCCTTTTCTTAAGGCAGAAATCCCAGCTATTTTGGGATGTGGCAAAGGGGCTGGGGACGAGATGTGTGTCTGGTCCTTGCCTGGCTGGAGGTTCCTCCTGCCTTCATCATGTTTCTTGGAGACCAGTTCAGTTTGTGCACCGAAGCGTATGGCTGGTGACCTTTGGGTTGCATCTGAGTGTGTCAGGGACAAGTGGGAACAGGACAGCAAGGAGCTGGATGTGAGGAGACTGGAATGCTCACACACATGAAGCTGTGGGTGTCATTAAATCAAGGGAGGTTTGGAGGCTTTCTGTGCTGTGTGGCTGAGGCTGGGTTGCAGCAGAGGAGCTCTGCCTCGCTTACAGAATCGCTTCTTTCCACGTAACAAAGTGAACTCTCTGGTTTTTCTTGGAAACTTCAACCACATTTTCTCCCCCTTCCCTCTCCACCCTCTTTTGGTGTATTTTTTTTTTTTAAATTCATTTCAAGCTGAAAATCCTTTCCTTTGATCTCCTTTCTGACTCTAATGAAGTGGTGGGATCTGACTCCCCGCACCACGCCTGTTGGTTTCGCTGGCCGTGCTGGAGGTGGCTGCTGGGGTGAGCTCCCCTCTCCTGAGGCTTTTCACACCTCCTAACACCAGCCCAGCTTCAAAGCACATGACAGACAGGAAAAGCCCCATGTCTGCTGGCGTGAGGGCCAGGCTTGCAGTGAAGTCTGCAGGAGCTGAAGATGCACATCTAAAGGTACAATTTGATACTAACAAATGAATTCTCGCCCTGTTTCTGTGGGGGAATTGAGCTGCTGTTGCCACGGTGCAGGTGGAGGAGCTGGGGAGGGGGCTGGCAGCAGGGAACCGGTGCCTGTGCTGGAGAAGGGATGTGTTCCAGTCCATTGTGTATTGGAGGCAGTTGCCCCTTTGCTCAGGGGGCACAGGAACGTGTCCAGGTGGGGTTGAAAACCTCCTGAGCAGGAGCCTCCGCACCCTCCCTGGGCAGCCTGGGCCAGGGCTCCCTCACCTCAACAGCAAAAATAGCTTCTCTTTGTGTTTAAGTGGAACTGTTTGTGTTCCAGCACTTGTCCATCACCCCTTGTCCTGTCACTGTGCACTACAGAAAACAGTGTGACCCCATCCTCCTGACACCCACCCTTTAGGTACTTTATAAGTGTTGATGAGGTCCCCCCTCAGCCTTTTCTTCTCTAGGTCTCACAGCCTGTCCTTGTAACATGCCAGTCTCCTCCTCATCTTGGTAGCCCTGTGCTGGACTCTCTCCAGAAGTTTCTATCACTCTTGAAGTGAGGAGTTCAGAACTGGACACAGGGCTCCAGATGAGGCCTCAGCAGGGCAGAGCAGAGGGGGAGCAGAACCTCCCTCAACCTGCTGCCCTCACTTCTTGATGCTCTCCAGGATGCCATTGGCTCCTTGCCCACCAGGGCACATTGTTGGCTCACCAGAACTCCCAGGACTCTCTCTATAGAGCTGTTCTCCATCAGGTCAACCCTCAGCCTCTTGCAGCAGCTTTTTGGGAAGCCTTTGCTTCTTCTGCTTGTGCTACCCCAGCTCTGGAAGAAAGAGCAGCCTTCAGCTGCTAGGGCTGTTAATGTCACCTTTCACAAGTACTTTGCTTTGCAAAGGAACCTGCCAAGTATAGCACGTTTTAATTTGCTTTTTTCCCATGCATTCCTGGATTTATGGCTTGGTTTAGTCTGGTTACTGCTTGCTGTATGGATATAAAACTCCCTCCAGAGGGTCACTCCACGCCGTAAGCTTTGTAGGTTCCCTCGAGGAAACTGATGTGCTATTCCTTGAAAAGCATCCACCTAAAGAAGGGGTTTATGTTTGGCTTTTGCAGGAATTTGAGCTTTGAAAGCTGGCAGGGAGATTTATCTATCTGGTGATTACATCTAACAGGCTTCTGTCTGCGCACAGATCTGTTACTCTAGTCCCTGTGTGCCTGGAAATGCTTGGCTGGTTTCAGGTAATATGGATTTGGGAACATATTTATTGTGTGAAAATGAACAAGGGGAAAAAAAAGAAGGAGGAAAAAAAAAAAGAGCAACTTGGAGAAAATGCATTTTCAGTGATGCCTGCACCAGGTTGGGAAGCACATTTGCAGTTGCTTGCCATCTGTAGCAACTTGTCCAAAGCAAACATTACCAGTCAGTCCAGGTTTGGCTGCATAATTGCCATAAACCATTGCAAGGGCATCCAGAACAGCACAGCCCTGGAACTACTTCTACCATTAGGTCCTACTCCCTTGAAAAATAAACCTTGGCAAGAGCTCAGGCCTCACTAATAAAAATTCCCTTTTCACAGCTCTAATCAAGTTTTCCAGAGCTGTGGTCCAAATGAGAAACTGCATGCAGGATATCTGACCCAGGAGAACAAGATGGAGCTTTTCATTTCAAGCAGTGCCAGGCTGGAAATTTCCAAAGCTCTCAGTGGTTCACCTATGGCAAAACTGTGGAGAGTGTCAGAAGAAACCTGGCCCTTCCGTGGCCAAGCTCTGTCAGACCCAAACTCCTTCTCACAGGTGGAAAAGTCTCCTCTGGAGTATTCATCCAGAAAAAGCATCTCTCTCTGTCTTCAAAGACTTGCAGATGTTTCTGGACTTGACTTGATGGCCACCTATTAATTGTTTTTAAAGTTGGAAAGGTGGTGGGGAAAAGGGGTGATGGAGCTGGAGCTACCTTGCTGAGTGGATTCCAGGATGGCAGTGAGCAGTGGCCTGCCTGGATGGCATCTCATGCCTGGAAACCTCTTTGAGATCTTCAAAAATGGTTCCATGCATGGTCTTTGCAGGAGATGCTGTGCTGTACTTTGGATCCCTCCTCATTTGCTGCTCACCTGCCCTTCTTGCTGGCAGTGGGAGCTGTGAGGACACGGTTAAGGGGTGGATGGTGATGATTGGGTGGGTTTGGTCCCACTTTTCCACAGTCCCCAATAATACTGTGTGTTTCTGCATGGACAGGAGGGAGACTTGAGAAATATGGGCCTGTCCCCAGCAGGGTAGCAAGGAGCAATGGCTGGGTTTGTGCAAGGCACCTGGAGTTCAGTGCTAAGTGTTAGAAGAGAGTCGCTCACCAAGTGAGCAGCACAAGCGCTTCTATGCTTAACCATTTAAATTGTTTGCTACCACTCTTTTTGTCCAGCCCTAGATCCAGCTTCCCATCAGCAGCTTTCAGCCCAGATGTGGGTTTTCCCCTTGTGTGATAAACGCTCATCTTGAAGAGAGATGTTCCCCAGTAAGCAGGGGGATGAATCTCTGCAAGCTCTGTTACCCAGTGCATGGGATTGCAGCAACATGTGTTTGTTCTGTCAATGCAAATGCAGCAGTGATCCATGCAGCACGGGTCACAGATGAACTTGGCTGTCAGCACAGAGCCTGTAGGAGAAAGGAGGAAACCACAGTCACAGTTTCTCTCTGTATCTCAGGCTGACTGGGCTAAAAAGATGTACAGAGACATAAAACTCCCAGGCAGGATGGTTGCTTGAACGCTCACGTGGGCTCCTGGTTGTGGAAACATGTTGAACGATGTGATAGGATGCAGTTATATAACACCTTTTATGAAACTCTTGGCACGAAAACAATGCATAAAAATAACAGCTGTGGCAAATCACAACCATGTTCTGAAACCTTGCTGCACTTCAGTGCAAACAATGGGCTTGGTTTGAACGGGGGTGTTAGGACTTTTTATTCCCCTCCCTTCAAAAAAAACCACGTCCACAGGCAAAGAAATATTGGAAAGGACATTAAAAAGGCCAAAAGTGCAACCAGAGGGGGGGGGTCTCCTAAAGAAATTGCAAGTGGCTGCTAACTCCAGGGCAGCAGAGCAAAGGTGTGTGTGTGGAGGGACAAAGAGTCAAGCCCTACTTGTTGCCTTCAGCCAGGCTTTTCTTGTAAGGCAAGCAAGTGAAATGGGGTCCTGAGATGTGTCCCAAGAGGAGAGCAGCAAATCTGGTTAAATCAGGGTATGTGGTTGCATTTCTAGGTCCAGCAAAACCTAAAGGGATGCTTGAGATGAACTGCAAAGGCACGAGAGCCTCTGCAAGGGGGGTAATTCGGCAGGTGCCTGGGGGTCTCCTCCAGCCTTCCACCACCTCCAGACTTTTGCAGGGTATTGGCACACAAGTGATGGGGTTGCAGTGCTCCACAGGAGAGGTCTCAGGCTGGAAAGTGGCTTTTCCCATGAGGCTGCGTTGCTGATATCAGTCCTCACCGCTCACAGCCTGTAATCAGGAGGGAACCAGCACGTGGGAGAATGCTCTGTAGCTCCACTGATTGATAAAGAGGAACAGGCTCCAGTTAAACCCCAACAATGTACTCCTGTGTGTTGTGTTGTGGTACAGCGTGTCCTGAACGCTGGCAGTCTGTAGCTCAGGGTGCCCAAAAGCAGCCCTTGAGCTTCAAACTGTGAGATGCTGCTGCTCTGCGTGGAAGAAGAACTTGGCTGTTGCTGGGGGTCGTGTGTGTTCTTTGCTTGGTCTGGTGTTTGTTTCAACCCCCTGTTTGGCTATTAGCCTTTGATACAGTCGATTTCTACGTCAGTTGAAGCCCTGGCCCTGGTTGGCACAACAGGGCCATCCTTGGTAGGACAGCTCTGTAATAAGGGTGCTTCCCAGACCTGCATTTGGCCTCAAGTCTGCTCCACAACGTCCCCTTAATTCATTATTCGTTGTTTGAGAGAGCCAAGACGTGAGCACGGGACCGAGGGCTCGGTTGCTTCGGAGCCGTTTAGCCAAGAAGTGCCAGTTATTTCTTGGTATCACTTCAAAGAGTTTTGATTCCCAGATGGAAGAAAACTGCAGGACATCTTCAATGAGAAAAGGGAAAAAAAAGTAGTATTAATAGCCTTTCAGTGAAAGGCTTCCAGCTCTTTCTAAAAGAGGAAATTTCAGCTGAGAGAGAGAGAGAACTTACTGTTTTGAAAGAGTCTGTTGGGTGGAGATGTCAAACTGAAAGGATCTTGTGCAACTCTGCTTTTTAGGTCTAACACTAAATTCACCCATTTGCTGCTTTGCTTTACCACAGGAAAACTGCTGAGGAATGCTGAGGAAAAGACTGATTTGTCTGTAGCACCTTCCAGAATCAGACCCAGACGTTTCTGTCTCTGATTTTTATTTTTTTTTGTCAGGACAGCTGATATTTCTGTAGCTGTTCCCATCCTCCCGAGTCCTTGGGAAGTGTGAAGTAATATTTTTTTTTTTTTTCACATCCAGCAAATGGAACAATAACAGAGGGCTGAATTTTCCCATCTGTCAACCCATCCTGAACAAATTGTACGTCTTTAGAGAGACAGAGAAACCTGAGGTAAATCAAACCCTGCAGTGTTTGCAGCAGAGGTTCTGAAAAACATTCTGTGATCATATTTCTGGCTGCTTTGGGTTTTTTTTTTTTTCTTTAAACACATCACAAATGTCGGAAGGCTTGTGGTAGTAACTCAGAGATGGTGGCTCTGGCTTAGGTGACTTGGATTTGTGCTGCCCCAAAGCTGAAACAAACATCACAAAGTTGAAACCTGGATGTTGGGGGAGCTGATCTGGTACGTTAAGGAGGGTTAGTGATATGGGTAGGGGAAAACTGTAACCTGCTCTCTCTTCCTGCTCTCCTTCCTCTCCCCAACCCAGGTCTGGAGCAGTTTATAACATGAGATGCTTTTGGGGTGCAGGTTTCCCTCTCTCTTACATGCATATAAGCTTTGTGTTGCTGCTCTGTTGTCAGTCCTCCCCCTTGTCACTGCCCCAGCTGGCAGGCTCAGATAAGGGCTGAATGGAGAGATAAGAAGCTCTTTTCCTTCTCCTTGGTCTGGAGCACCAACAAATGGTCAGGCTATGCTTTAGAAATCCCACAAGCTCTGTTAAATCCATGGGAAATCCAAATGGACTGGGTTATCCCCCTCGCTGCCACTGGTCTCTGGAAGACAGGCTCATCGAATACAAATCTTTGGTGAAATAAGTGAAGAAGAAGTCAGAATCGAGTTCCTTTTCTCCTCAGTAACCCGCCAGGTCTCTTAAGAAGCCACCCTTGAAGCTCCAGGAGAGTTTCACCTTGAGCAAACCCATGTTATGTGATGTGGCAAAGACACACCCTGAAAGAGAAAGGTAGGAATTTGGCTCTAGAGCCATTTCTACTGGAAAACAAAGGAGTTTCTGTGATAGTCTGGAACAAGTGCCAGTTAAAGGGTATGAACTCTTTTCATACTGCATGAGCTGCTGAATATTGCTGGCAACGAGGAAACAAGCCATCAGTAGCTTTTTGCACCCTTCTTGATCAGGCAGGCTCAGGGCCATGGGGTGAAGCAGTCCAACAAATGGAGAAAACAAGGAAAAGAAGTAACTTCTTCTTGTGAATTGGCTTTATCCCTCAGCTGTGCATTTTCAGAGGGACATCCAGGGATGCAGCAATGCATCTCTACGGGACTTTAAATATCAGAGCACAAGGAAACTGTGTGAGGGCTCTGGCTGGAATCCTCTGGGCATGGTGGCTAGTGTGATAGCTGCCTTTCCAGAGGAGGCATGCTAGCTTCATCACACCAGTGATAATGAAGTAGGAGAGGATGTAAAGAGGCAGATATTGACTGGCTCAGGTCTTCCCTGCTCTGAAGCCCAGCACCAGAGGCTGCTGCTGCTGTGATTCCAGCGTTGGTATCCGCAGCACTTCAGAGCTTTAGAGTGGATCAGGTTCAAGTGGGTTTTTTTTGCTGGGTTGTTCTGTCTACTCGCTAGCTCGTGCTGCCAGTGGAGATAAATTATGATGTCAAAACAGAGAGGTGTTGTCACACAACCATCTCCCCTTCTGGGGTCAAGGTTCTGCTTCATAGCTTGGAAACCCATTAGTCTATTTGAAAGCATGTGGCCAAGAACGGATTGGGGGAGGGGGGGTGGAAAAGTCTTGTGTGTTTGGGTCAGAGCTACAGACAAAAGGCTCTTTGTGCTGAGAGCTGACAATGACAAATAAAGAGGAACCTGTTGATCTAAGAGAGAAATGGAGGATTATGGAAAGATCACATGGTGGGGAAAAAGACCTTGGCTGCTTGTCTGGATGTCAGTCTCTCCCGTCACTAACATGTTTTCTGCAGCTCTGGCATGTTTGTTAACAGAAGCACTGTCTTCAGCTCCTGTGGTTTGGGGTTTTTATCTAGCTTGCCAAATGCCACCTATGCCTAAACCTGTCCCTTTTCATGAGATCCCATCAGAGAGGTGACACGCTCTTCCCTGGATCTTCCCTGGCTCTTGGGTGGAAGGCAGAACAATTAGTGTTTGCAAACCTCTCCGACAGCACCGGGAGCACTAGAAAGAGTAAATGCTAAAGCACAGTGTCTGTCCAGCCAGGGTACATAAATACAGGACACAAAGAAAAGGCGAGAACAAACCCCCTAGAATTCCACCAAGTAACTGGAAGTAACCCAAAAGCTACGTCTAATGCTAATAACAAGCGTATTTCCCAAAGGTAACGTTTGGTTCCCATCCAAACCCAAACATATTTGAAGCTCTGCCTGAACGTTGTCGTGTAGCAGATTAACCGGGGCGGTTTAATCTGTGAATAACTCCGTAAAGCCTTCAGCCAGCTCTGAAGAAACAGCAACAGGCTTGACAAGACTGGGCTGCAAAAAAGCAGCAAAGCCAGAGAAGGGCTTTGGTTGCTGTTGCACACGCATCTGGCAGATGCATCTTTCTGATCCCTGTGCAGAGATTGTACTGAACAGGAATATTCGTATTGAAGGTTGATGGGCTGCCTAAAAAGGACCTCCAGAGTCCATGAAGTGCACCATAGATTTGAAAGGGGAAAGGAAACAAAAGATCTATGAGAGCCCATTATGTTCTGGAATGTATCCGAGCCCATCAGTGGAGGGAGTGCCAGCAGCTCCCTGCATTGGCTGGGCTGCAGGAGACCTATGGAAACACGCTTCATTCAAAATAAAGGGGGTGGGTGTGTGTGGGGGGGGGAAATAACACCAGAATGCCTTTTCTCTGGTTTTATTTCTCTTTGCAGCTGAAGAGACTGTGATGGGGAAGGTGACTGGAAACTGAAACCCAAAGGGAGAAGTCCCTGGCAGTTGTTTGAGCACTGGTCTGCAATCGATGCAGATAATGCACTTGGAAGGACTGTCTCGTTTACTGGTTTTCAGTAAACTGCTGGGCTGTGCTTCCCAGTGATAATGCGATAGTCATGTCTGTGCCAGTAAGAATATACTTAAAAAGAAAGAAAGAAGCTTGCAATTCCTTGCAAGCAGAGTGTGGATAGTTGAGTCAGGGATGCCCCAAACCCTGTGCATTGATGGAGAAACATCTGAGGCTGCTGTGGATCTCTTTTGGGGGCACAGGGCGTTTCTCGGTTCTCTGTAGCTTATTCCAAAGACACAACAAACTGTACCTCCACACAGTATCCTCCCCGAGAGAGGAACACAGTCTCCTGCTCTCTACAGCCTTGCACAGGCTCTCTGGCACACCAGAGGTGTTTTTCTAACCACAGTTTCTAACTTCTTCCTTTGCTGTCTTGATTTTTCACCCCCCGGTAGTCGATGACACATTCTCAGTGACTTCAGTGCTGCTGGAGTAGGCTCAGGGTCTAATTATCCTCATTAAAAGTATAAACTAATAATTCCTAGTTCAAAGCAGGTTTGCTATGGACAGGACCACTTGGGATTTAGTGCATGATACTGGGCTTGGTGCTTAGGATTTCTGTTAATAGTATTTTCTAACTGGAGGCAGATCTGTTTATATATGCTTTGGGAGAATGATTTTTATGGGTAAATACGACCTTTATTAATATTTTCTTTGTTAATTCATTGATGCCAGTGAAGAGCTTTGAAGATGAAAGAGCTGTATGCAATAAATATTAACATTATTCCAACTTATTTTAATGTTGCCAGCATTCCAGCTCCACCATCTTTCATCCAAGAATCCCAAAGTGCTTTCCAAACCTTAATTAATTTCCTCTCAACAGGCCAAGGGAGATACCTATTATTATCATCATCTCCATTTCACAAAGGAGTCATTCCCAGTGCATTTCTACCCCGTGACTTGGTCAAAATGAGGTAATATGGCAGGAGTCTTTTTCTTTTTGGGCCTGATCCAAGAATTCCTGCCTCCCATCCTCCCCGTCCTTGCTGCTGGGCAGCATTCCCTTTGTGGGAGTGGGGCGCGACACTCATCTGCTCGGCACTCGCCTGCTTTCCTCAGGGGCTTTTATTGGTTGCTCTGCAAGGAAAGAAAATAGGCAACGATAACATGCCACACCCAGGATAGGTGAGGATACAAAACCCTTCCAAATCACAATTAGCACAGTCATGAATCGTGCTGAGCCAGAGTAAACCTTCATGGGATGCTGCTTCAGGGTCCTTCCGTAGAGCCGCAGCCTTAGAGCTCCTACTCAAAAAGAGTGGTAAAAGGGGAAACCTTTTCCCCAGTGCAGCAGGGGGAAAGATGCAAGTTGGCACAAAAGATCTGAGCTGAATAGCACAGGCTGCAGCTGAAGCTTCTGAAACGCTCTTCCCAAACCAGAGGCGAAGTTAATGACGAGATGAGACCGTTGAGAGCCAGCGTGACTCCAGCAATCCATGAGAACAATGCAAAGTTCAAAAATAGCAGTATTGACTGGTGGAAAAACAACATACATATAATTTTCAGGTAATTACTACAGTATAATTAGCTCTGCTGTTTTCATATGAGCCATCTGAAATGAACTCTGCTTGCTACTGAAACTCAGCTTTATTTACAGGGTTCCCATGACTAAAGTGATTCTTTAGAAACAGCGATTAGGTAAAAAAAGAGACACGAGTACTTTATAGCAGACACTGTCTCCCTGCCAGCAGGCACAGCTTAGCTGCTGGCATTTTAACCAGCATTTTATCCACCTCTACTCTGAACCACTTTAGGTAAGATGAGAGCTAAAGAAGTGGAGGAGATGAGCATAATCTGCTCCTAGCCTGTCTCCATTACTACCATGTGTGTAATAATCTACTCCTATACTGTGTATGTTGCTTCCATGTGTGGTCCATGAGGGGAACTGTAGGACAGGGAGGACAGTAACAGGTCTCTGTCTTTCTGAATGACTGAATGTGACCAGTGGCCTGTCCAAAAATTGTTAGGAATTTGGGCTGTATGGCAATGTCAGTATCTTACACATATCATGTGAGTGGAGGAAGAGGGGAGTAACATACAGTGTAACAACCAAAACTCAATCAAAGCTCTGGAAAACTTAGCACTTTTATCTTTCCTTCCTTTTTCCCCCCCCCACAGAACGTGTTAGGAACTATTTGGTATCTGTAGAAAGTAACATCTCGAGCGTTAGGACCTTGCAGTCTCACATAAAATCCCTTTTAATTGGAATGGAGGATTTTGTCGCAGTTGAAACTTGGTTTCATTGATACTGTAAGTCTGTGGGAGCTTAATTAAGAGTCTGTCTCACCTCTCTGAGGGCATTTTGGGAATAGATGTAGCTTTCTGCAGCTTTCTGGCCTCATCTTTGAATAGTTCTTAGCCAGCTTCAAGCTTCTGAAGCATTCGACTCAAGGCCTTACTTGGCTTTGAAAAGGCCCCTGTTGCAGTTGCTTGTGACTCTTTCTACATGTGCTGCATCCACATGTGATGGAAATGGGTGCAAATGGCCAAACATCCCAGTTGGGTTTCAGCAGAGTGGAATTTTGTTGACCAAAACACAGAAAGTGTGGATTTGGCTCAGGCAAAGGCAATGCCTTTCCAAGAGCAGATGAATATCTCAGGGATGACCATTTCTTCTCAGAGTGGGGGAAAAAAAAAAAGCTATTCTAGTTTCATTCTTTTAATTTTAAAGAAGAGAATTCAAATAAAAGCCCAAAGGTACATGCAGCACTAGCTCAACAGTGGCAGCTTTCCTGGGTAAAAGTTGCAGAAGTTAAGAGCAGATTAAGTTGAACTAAACACTGCCAGGCCCGTCGGATGCTGTTGGCTTCTTAGCAATCCCCTATGATGTAACCCTCCTCTAGTGGAAATGAGTTTGGCAGTGGAGACTTCTGTCATTACACACACAATTAAAAGAGGCTACGTGGATGCCTTTTGCATGACAACACCCTGGCTGGTTTGGAGGTAACCCCAGCACTTTTCTTTCCCTGCACCTGTGCTCTATAAAGGTGCAAAACCTGGAAAGCATCAGGCATACGGATGGCACTGAGCTGTGAGCTGTGTGTGGTGCAGCCCTGGGAGGCTGATCCTCAGGAGGGACAAGGGGGGAAGACATGGTTCTGCTCCTGCTCACCTTAGTCTCCGTTTGACAGGACTGATATAGCTCAGATATAGAAGAGCTGAATTACGAAGGCCAGGCTTTAAGAACATTAGCAGAAAGCACATGCCATCCATTGATATTGGGGTGGAAAAGGCTAAGCAAATAGTTTTAAAGAATGGGCTAATTGTTGGGCCTGTTTCAATTGTCTTGCAGCTGCGAGGCTTTGTGTAGCAGTGAAGTACATCAGGAGCTGAGCTTGACTTGGAATGCCTCATCCCAGGCAGAGAATCCAATACACAGGGCACCCGAAAGATCAAGGAACACAATTAAAGCGTTTAAAGACTTGTAAAAATTGCACTGGGGAAGGAGTTTGTGCCGTAGCAGTGGGTAGGCTTTGAGTATGGGTGGTGTAAAGCACACTCCTGTGTGGACAGCAGTAAGACAAGTTGATGTTTAAGAACTGCAACAACAGGAAACACGCAAATGAAGCCGGGGCTGTGTCGCCCTGTTAACGCTGCAGAGGTAATTAAAGATCAGAGTTAACTCATTTACATACGCTTTCCATACTGCAAGAACATCGTTAGACCAGGTGATCTAAGGATAGAAAAGAGGTGACATTAGCAAAATGGTTCATTAGCTTTCCCCTGATTGAAGATTTCAGGTGATTCAAGTCCCAGTCTGTCAATTCAAACAATACAGGCAGCAGTGATGGAATGGATCTTCCCTTTCTAGCAGCCCTTGCTTTGGGGCCAAACTTGAGAGATGATGGTAACACAATATGAAATCATTTGATATATTATTGCACTTGGATGTGAATTTAGGGGGACGTGTGTGTACCAGCCAAGTCTCAGTCACTCAACGTTGCTGAACTTGTTATCCAGCACATTGAGCAACGCCAGGGATATCGCTTATAAAGAATGAAACAGGCTTATTTTATCTGATAGACTACTGGCTACTCCATTTTCTTCACTCATAGTCAAGTAAGTTCCACCAAAATGTACCTCTATGACCTTCCTTCCCCGCTCCCAAAAGGTTATTTCAGTGACAAATCTAAATGGCTTTTATGCCTCCAACAATCTCAGGAATAAAAGATGGTTTTAATGGCTTGGTCGTGTTTTTCTATCAAAACCCAGAGCCGTTGAGAGCCTACCTTTAACCAAGTTACACTCAGGGTGCAAAATTCCCCCTCCATTACTTCTGAGCAAAGAGTAAGTTGGAAAAGTCTTGGAGACTCGGACTAATGAAAACAACATGTTAGTAAAAAAACTCACTTATCTGTTTAAAAACATGTTGTGTTTGGACAGGGCTTGAAGCAAGTGAGTTTTGGGACATGATACATTTTGGGGGAGGTTACAGAACAGGAAAATAGAAGAAAAGGCGAGGAGGGAGGGGATGGGGTGGTGGAAGTAGATTCTAGTGGTTGGGTTTTTTACCACGACGGGGCAAAAAAGGGGGAAATGAACTTTATAAAATGGGGAATTGAGAATGCCAGAACTTCGAATGGGCGAGGAAAAGCCTGATTTTCCTTTCTGCCCCACCCCCTGCCAAAAAAAAACCCAACGAAGGGCCAAATTAAAATATTGCAGTTTTATCTCAGGAACAGAGGTGAGTGACAACTGTAAGACCATTTTGGAGGCGTTCTTACCTGCTCCACTTGCACTACTTCTATGAGCACGTCCTTTGGAAATGAAGACAGAACCATGACAGGTCTGAGTGTTGCCATCTCTGGCAGAGCTGGAGCAACTGAGAGCACCTTTAAAAATTACTGTGTGTTAACAAAGCCTTTTCTTGGCAAACAAACCCCCATCTCAGTCTCAAGAGCTAGAGAGGCACAAAAATTTCAGTGCATGTAAATAATTGTCTAAAAATAGAAGCCCAGATTGCTTTTTCACATTAAGTTCCTTCTTTGTACTAAAGCATATACCACGAAGAAAAGAAAGTACAAGAAATGACTGTCAGAAGTCCACGCTGAAAAAAAAGAAGGGCCTGTATCAGCTTGGTCTGTGAAAACACTCAAAAGTAGTTAGGGTGGATCATTTTGAACTGCATACTCTGTATCTTCTCCTTTGGTGCACCTTCTTGTTTTTAATGGCTCTGAAGACATTCTCGGCCTGTTTTATTTAAAGCAAGTTTTGACAGAGGACACTGTGGTTTATGGCCATGTGTCGGGTTTGATAGTGTTATGCCATGATTTAGCAAAGCACTTAAGCACATGTCCACATCCCACTGAATTTGGTAGGGAGTGCAGAAGCAGAGGGAGAAACTGTTTGCTGTGCCTCTTTCAAGGGAAAACAAACAAAAAAAGCAATTCAAAGAAAAAGATCTGCCTTCATACAGACCTTCCTTTTCTGCCAAATTCTTCAGACCAGACACCAGCTCCTAGATGGTATCAGGTCATGATTATTAACCATTTTCAATCACTCCAAATGAAGTGTTCTAAACTGGGCTGGTTCAGACCACTGAAATAGATCAGCTAATTCTGGCACACGTGGGTGTAGTCATCTGACTCTTTATTTTTTTTAGATATCTTGCCTAACGCCCTGCCCCCTCCCCAAAGCAGCATTTCAGACACTCTGCTAAGCCTTACTTACAGGCAGTACTAAGCCAGAAGTATGGGAGTATCACTTATCAGCTTCTTCTAATTGCTGCTCCTTTTCTGAATGCTGAAGGAGGGAGAACTGCAAAAGAAATCCATGAGAGCAGTGAACACTTGGTATATCTGCACAGAAATGGGATGCACACATGACCTGGAGAAGAAGGGTACCAGTGAGGAGTCAAAAAGACGCACATCTGTCAGGCTGGTCTTTACACCAAGCTGGGGAAGGTTTCTGGGTGAAATGTTACGAAATGAAAAGTTTGGAGAGAGATGTGGGTCGTCTCCTTTGATCAGAGAATCAGGACTTCATACATATTTAGCAATAAAGAGGATGGTATCAAAAAGCTACTTAGTAGAAAGATACTTGATAATGCTGTCACATTCTTCCCTTAATGGAAACTACCTAATTTTAAACTGTGGCTAACTCTTCAGGTCGTATGGGAGACATAAATTACAGTGTGGTAATAATCATGAGTGGTAATCTTTTTAACCACCGATTCCCTGGGTGGCCTCAAGCATACTTTCCTCTTTATCTGTAGAAAAGAGACATTAGTGCTTTTTTTCCCCCCTGTCTTGCAAGGCAGGCAATATACTTTCTGAATGTACAATGATGAATGTTATGCCAGCTATACCAGCAATTTTTCTCTCTCACTTCAAATGATGTGCAATGTTGGCCATGTTACACGTTTTTTCCATCCTGTACGTGAAGGTGAAGGCTAAGTGAAGAAAGTGGCATGGCAATCTGTAATTATAGAGCAACACGGAGGTAAAAAGGAAGCTGAATCAAGCTAAGGTGTGAGACTGAAATGTTAGTGTTGCAGCCAATTGACTTCATAACTGATGTGGTCACCTTTCCAGGTAGCATTTTTGACATCTATTATTTAACCCCTTGCCATTATCTGGTCTTGTTACTGCCAGAACTCACCTTTTACTCAAAAAACGCCAATACAAGGCAGACAAGTTTGGACCTAAAAGCTCCGATTTTTTGTAGGCTCTCCTAAAAACAACTGTATTACACAGACTCTTAAGGGTTGGAAGGGACCTCCAAACATCAACCTAGCCCAACCTTTTTCCTAAGCGGGAAGCTGACGTTGATGCTCGCAGGTTGCTCTGCAGCAGTTGAGGGAAACAGAACTCAATGCCGTGCTCACTGCTGCAGTTGGTACCGAGCTGGAGGCAGATGATGGCTGGAGGCAGATGATGGGGGCTGGTGGCAGTTGATGGGAGCTGGAGGCAGATGATGGGGGCTTGAGGCAGACGATGGGGGCTGGAGGGAGGTGATGGGAGCTGGAGGCAGATGATGGGGGCTGGAGGCAGGTGAT
>WBNH01011885.1:24700-103841 GCA_013401255.1 Urocolius indicus
CCCGGGAGTTGCCGGCGCTGGGCAGCGCAGTTTAGCAGCTCCCTCGAAGCGAGGGGACGGATTCTCCGAGCTCCCCATAAAGTTTCCAAGGGGACTCCTGCAGCGGTGGAAAGGAGCGTTGACAGGCGGCCGGTTCCTTAAACCCGGAGCCGGGGGAAGGGGAAAAAAAAAAAAGCACCGGGCAGCCCCCCTTTCGCCTCGCCCCCCCTTCCCCCCGTAAATAAAAAGCGTCACAAGCTGATGATGGCTGAGGAGTTGCGTGATGTTGAGCTTGCGGCTGTCCCTGTCACCCTGCGGAACGCAATCAGGGATCTGGTGCTCAGGAGCTGCCACCCCAACCTCGAGCGAAGTTGCAGCCACTCGCCCTCCGATTCTATCGAGTGGGGAGAAGCTGATGCGGGCAGGCACGGGGGTGGGGGGTGGGGAGCCTGGCAGGGTTTATGTAGGACTCTGTGTGGGGTGTAAGGAGGGGAAGCAACTGCGTCCCTTTGGCTGTCTTGGAGGTATAGTAGTGGTAGGTAGTGGAATATCCACGCTGTGCACTTAAAACACCAAAACAACCCCACAAACAAACTCCAAACCNNNCACCACCTCCAAACCCACCAAAAAACATCCCCCCCCCCGCCCCCCCACCCCCGAACTTTCCAGCGAGCTCTGCTTTGCACACCCAACGGGGGATCCAAAAGTTTGAGCGTTTCATTGCAGTTGTCGCAGGGTCGTTATTCATCAGGAGGTGGTTTTGAGTGAATACACTGAAAGGCACAAATCAGAAGGATTTTAAATGTGTAACATCAGCTACAGAACGCGTGAAGTATGACTAGGGGAATAACTTGTCTTTTCCCCGGAGGTTTGGTAGGTCTCGGTTTGCTGCGTATCAGAGATGTCTCGCTCTTTCACTTTTAGATGCTTAAAAGAGCTGTCAGGACGTAAAAGAAGTATCAAGTCCTGTGCATGTGGCAGCTTTTGGGGGTCTCTTGTCTGCCAGGTCAGGACAAACATCTCTTCCCTCAAATCCTCCCGTGTCTGTTGTTTTTTCTGGGTGCTTTGCAGGGCATGCTGCTTGAGCTATGCTGTCCCTAAGCCTTTATTTACTCTTTCCAAATTGAGCTTCCCCCATAATGAGAGAAAGGGTCGAGATGGGATATTCCAGTGTTAAAACATTTGTTAATCTTAGCGTGGCAAGTGGAGAAGTGTGTTTTGGTAACTAACTCTTTGAGACGTTCTGGTCCACAGGAGCTAGCTGGGGTTTATGTGATGCCTTTCTGAGCAAGACTGACTCAAACTGACTTCAAAGAGGCGAAAGAAAGGGAATAAAGTTTGTTTTTTTGAATGTGTGTTAAGATGGTAGAATGATGGTCAAGGGACAGTGCTGAAAGGGCTGGTTTTACTATGAAAATTGTCAATTTATTGATCTGAGGAGCTTTGAAACCTGAAACCTCTTGTCCATCACTGAGCCTCCGGGCTCTGCGTATGTGTACAAGTGTTTGAGTGCCGCTGCTCTGCGTGAGTGTAGTGTTTTTTTTTTTCTGGTGAAAATCCTGTCGCTTCCTTCAGGACCTGAAGGGTAAATGCCAAACTGACTGAAGTTTGTTTTCAGTTTCCCTTTGCTGCTCAGGATATTGCAGTGGTACTTGCAAGGTGGGGCTGTAGGATGGTAGCACTGCACTCTGTGAAAAGTTGCTGAAAAAGTTGCTGAGTTTGGAGGAGTTTTTCGATAGCTACGGGGGCTTGGCAGTTTACATAAGGAAAACAAAACATTTGCTTCATAAATTCATAGTTTGAAGACTTCAATAACTTTCTTTCCTGTAAGCTATACAAAAAGAGGGGTGTGGGTATGTCCTTCCCTGTCAGGAGGGAGAGGGAAGGACAGGAATGTGTGAAATCTCTGTGTAGAGTTGTAGCTGTCACACATTGGTTTGCCAAAAGTAGCACAGCTCGGCTGTTAGGGACTGGCTGAGGTGAGCTAATGGAAAGCTGTTTGGTGGTAGCTGGGTGCAGTGGATGTTTTTAAGCAGGAGTACATCCCCAGAAAACTTTGGGTTTGTATTCTTTCTCCTTTTTTTTGCAAGTTGGAAGGCAGCTAAGGGAGAGTTTGTGATGAAGACACTGCTATTTGAGGAAAGAACAGTGAATTCCTTTCATTATATTAGTTTTCTTAGGTAAAACCTCGTTTCCTCACTGATGAATTAGCAACTGGTGTTGATTTCGCATTTAGTGGCCTTTAAAAACTAAAATCAAATCTAATGGTGGGGCAGTACCTCCCTTTGCCTTGCCAGGTAACGCTTGTCAGAAAAACTCAGACAAGTTCCTAAAACTTTCTTACCTTCCTGTGTAAGGGCTCACGGGGTTACCTGTGGGTAACATACCCACGTGTAGATGATGGAATGTCATACGGTGGGTGGTGTTGCCAAACGCACAAAGTACAGTCAAAAGTTCTTGCTCCTTCCAGAGAAGAAAAACCAGCAGTCGTTCTTCCTTGCTGTAATTTCTCCCAGAGTTCTGTCATGAAGTAATATTTCCTATAATGTATTTTCTCACCTCCATCAAGGGTATTTCAGTCTCTTGCTCCATATTAGAGTGTTTGTCCTATTGGGGTGGGGGGGGATGGTGGGAAACCCCTGCTGAGATGAAACGCACTTTGGGGATCCCAGGCTTGTAAAGGTGGCTGAATTCTCTGTTACTCTCGAAGGTTTGGATAAATGGAAGCAGTATGTTTTCACTTCTGTTGATGAAACAGGGTGACTGAAAAGTCTGTTCTTTTGCGGATTACCTCCCTAACTCCATAGGCTGAGGCATATGTGAGTTTTCCGGATCTTAATTACTATTCCTGTATAATTGCATCCAGGCTCTAAATTATCTCAAGGTAAGCTATTTAAAGCTCTTTCTAATTGGAAGGAGTATACTTGAGTGATTAAATCTTTCCTTCAATATTTCTTACATCTCTTTAAATTGGTTATTAGGTTGTTGTGATCTTTGCCTTCTACTCAAGTCTTTTGGAAATCATTACACAGTTTGCAATAATCAATTCAATTATACATGGATCAAAGAATGAAAAAGAAATGCTTATGTTCAAGTATTGTCATTCTTGATACTGTCCTAAGAAGCTGGTTTGGAAACCACACGCTGGGAGGTTTTCTCCTTTGTTCTCTCTCCTTTTAAGAAAGCGCCTTTGGGGATTGAAGAGATCCCTGGTGTGTTTCTTGTTAGACACAATTTATACTTTACCAAAAAAAAAAAAAAAACAAGTGAGCCAAGAGTTTGAATGAACATTTCTAATAGCTTTTCCACACAATGACGCTGAAAACAAGCCACTGGAAAATACTCAGCTGGGAAATATCCCTCCCCTAAATACAGGGAAGCACTTTATTTTTGAGGGGGGAAGAGGTTGAAAGCACAGCTTTCCAGGTGGTAGCAGTGACAAATGGGTTATCTGGTATGGAAATGCAGTCGTGTTAAATTGCACCATCAGTGCTAAAAAGCGTAAGGTGCCTCTTTCAGTGTTCATTTAGGATTTCACTTTTCTGTATTATGAGCTGGTTTTGCTTAATCCTTTTGTAAGTTGCTGGGGTTGCATGTTTCTATGATTAAAGTCAACATAATCCACTTTTCATTGTTATCTGAGTCCACGGATTACGTTATTTTCGTGCCTTTCTCTTGGTGTATTTCAGTATAATTGTATTATTAGCTGTTAATTTTGATCTTCGGCTCTGGAACTGCAGATATCAGATGAGTAAAATTGGCAGCTGTGCATCACTGCTTAACTGTCAAAGCCCCAATCCATAACGCTGCTTTATTGTCAATAAAACCCAGATTGCATCTTGTGTACATGTCACTACAGCGTCAGCACACTTCCAGTATGAACCCTGCACGGGTATGAGGGGCCAGCCTGGGAGGATCTGTAGGCCCAGGCAAGTAAAACTCTTATTCATGGCCACTCGTGAGGAGGAAGGAAGGTAGAAGAACCTGTAGTTCATAGTAGTTATTTTTAATGGATTTACGGTTCATTTCCCTTTTGGTTATAAAGGTATTTAGAAGTGACAGCTAAAAGGCTTAGAAACTGAGAAGCAGGTAGAAGATGCATCTTATTTAGCTTTATTCGATGAGGAGTGTTACCCAAGGGAGGGGAAGGGACTGCTTGGCCATTGATAAGAATGTTTATGGATCAGACACACAAGAGAAATATTTAAAAGCTTCCCATGAAGCAGAGTGTTGACAGTTAAGATACCTTCAGATGCTGGAGTTATTTATAGGGATGTAGATGGCTGGTGTGGTTTATACTCTGACCTGCATTCGTACAGAGCACACAGTTAAGTGCAGACTTGTCACTAATGTGTTTGGCACGGTGGATTTTAGTTCCTGTAATCCATTGTCGTAGAAGTCAACATCTGATCGTTTTTTTCTCTTCAATGCCATTATGGTGAAAAACAAAACAGAACTTGCAAACACTTGGGACTCGAGTGCTCTCTGTAATTGTTCTGAGATACCCCCCCAGCCCTCCTCGACCCTCTGAGTGCCTGGCTGCTGCATTTCTCTGACTTGTCTCTTGTAATCCTTGTCTATTGTAGTAATGGTTATGAGTGAGTTTGGAGCTGAACCCTGGGGTTAGTGTGCTGGTGGACTCCCATCAGCCTGGGGTCGATTTCTTTCTCCCTACCGAAGCTGTTGAAGTAGCAGTGCCTTTCTTGCTGTGAATTAAACATTTTGAAGGGGTTACTCTGTGGGGCCTTGGCATCACCCAGTGTCCCAAAGGATTTGTGGTTGGGCAGTGGATTGGATCTCCTGCAGCTTTTCTCTTACCTGGTGATATTGGTGTCTGGGCCTTTGGCTTTGCAAGGAGAGAATTCTGCCTGCAAACCTGTAATTGTCTCAGAAATGTCTGTTTGCTTTTGCTGCCGTTCTTCCACCGTAGCAACTTGTGCTTTGATGAAACCCCTGACAGACGCCCTTCTAGTGGAAGACTCTCCCTCAGTAAAAAGCCGTAAAAGCCTTCTGAAAGCCACAGTTTCAGTGAAGACCGAAAACATGTGTTTAAACATAAATAAAACTTGCTGGTACATACCTTGTGTGTCTTCTGCAGTCCCCAGCTTGTGCTGTCCCCTGTTCAAGTAGGAACTTCACCTCTGGTTAACACAGAAATGTGCCTGCAGGAATCACAGAGAAGCGTTCGTCCTCTTCTTAAGTGGGGAGAAAAGGGGAAATGTATTGTTTGGGTGATGGTTTGACAGGCAGCTAAATTTCAGAATCCTTTTTGTCAAGCTCTCATATCGATTGTCTCGTTGCTCTGTCACTATTGCAGCTCTGTGTAGACCAGTAAATGCTAGGAGTGTTGGTTTGGGCTTTTTAAAATGAAGATTCTTGGATATTGTGATGCAGAAATTGCGTGTAGTACCCTTCAGTGGTAGGCAGTTGATGGAAAGAAATGCTTTTCTTAAAAGTAGATTCTTTTGCTAGTTAAGGGATGGGGAGGTGGAGGGGAAAGAGAAGAAAGGAGCTCCAGTACCTTACAAAAGGATGCTTATTGTGTGATTTTAGTGCTATCAAAGCCATTTTCAGTGACTAGTCACTGCTATAAGATGTGGCTATTTGAAAATCAGCTAGAAATTTGAGCCAACAACAGGAAGCAGATGATGTGAAACCTTTGAAAATGAGGCTGTATGGAGTTTGGGCTGGGGGATGTTAGCTTATTTAGCCTTGTACCCAGCTTCCAAATTCTCAATAGCAGCCAGAAAAACAAGAAAACCAGATAATGTTCTATTGTTGTTCTCTGTGTGCTGTGGTACAGACCTTTCTGTTGAAACTTCTTTTCTTATTGTTTTTGCTGACACTCCTGGGCTTGTTACAGCTGTATTGATCCAGGAGTTTGTCAGCAATTTGCTTAATCTTATTCTCCTGTTGGGATTAGAGCCGTCTATAGATGTGCTGCTACGTCTCTGCTGTTACGTTCTGTCCCTTTGCATCTACTGGAGGGACAGCAGAGCGCTCTGTAAGCAAGCCTTGTGTTCTGAGACTAAAGGAGAGGCGAAACTAGCAGAAGGTGGGCATTACAGGGCTTGTCTAGTATGTGAAACAAAGAAATGAAAAGCTAGTATACAATTAGACCAAAGGTCAACCGAAGCTTGACCTTTATGTCTATAGGAGATGATATACAAGAAATTTATATAGGAAGTGGCATGATAATTAATGGAGAAGAAAAGGAGCCCTGTAAAGCCATTGCTTGGTAAGAATAGAGTCCTAAGGCTCTGCAGCAGAGCCAAGACTCTGTGGGTATGCTAAGGTTTATTTAGCATGGAAGCCAGAAAGATAAGTATTATTCACTTTATGTGCATGACTGAAGATTGCTCTGTAGTGAACTTCCCTTGTTTTGTTTAGGAAATGGTAATGAGTTTTCTGGGTACATGCTAATAAACATGGATGAGTTCTGATGCCTCTCTGCTTCTGCCAGGACTGCATGGGCTGTAGGTAATGCTTCAGTTGCCAGTTTCCATCCTAGAAGTAGATCTAACAGCAGGAGACAGTAAGAAAGGGGAAGTTTTTAATTTCTACCCTGCTTTGAGGCAGCCAGCAACTTCTCCAGAATAATCAGCTGTGAAGCATCCCTTTATCTCTGTAGATTTTTTTTCCTATGCCTTGCATGTTTGTAATGTATACTGAGTGCTTTTCCTCCAGCATCCAGCCCAGATATGATTTCTTGTGCTAAATTCTTCAAGAGTTCAATAGGACTCTCCTCCTAGCTTTTTTTTTTTTTTTTTTGGTATTGCTTTCAGTTTGATGCTGAGTTGTTTTCTTGCTCCTGACCTTAGAATATTTGGTAATTTTGGTTGTAAGGGATGTTGGGAAACCCCCAGTCCAACCTTCTGTTCGAAGCACGGTCTGCTGTGAGGTCAGAACGGGTTACTTAGGACTTTATCCAGTCTGGTCTTTAAAAACTCCGAGGATGGAGACTGCACAGCCTCTGTGGGCAACCTCTTCCACTGCTTAACTGTTCTCATGGTGAAAACAGTTTTGTTTTATTTTAATATGCAGCCTGAACCTCTTATTTCAGCTTGTGCCTATTGTCTCACTGCTTCTGCTGTGCACCTCTGAAGATCATGGCTCTGTTTTCTTGATGACCTCCTTTACATATTGGAAGATTGCCATTAGGTTCTTCCAAAACTGTCTCTTCACAAGGATGAATAAGCCTTGTTTCCCGAGCCTCTTGCCAGATCATCTTGCTGTATCTTGCGTCTTCGTCGATAGGATACCAGCAGTTTGTTTGGGGATGGGATTTGGGCAGATGATTCCAAGCCACAGATATGTTTCTTGAGGATTTTTTTTAACTCGAGTGGATTTCTGTTACTGGAGATGTATTACAATATCCTTGACATTCTCAAATGCATAGAAGTATCCACTGGTATCACTGGAAAAGGGGGGTGTCCTTGAAAAGCAGGGAGCCTTCAGTTCCTGAAGATGCATCTTTTGTGGCCACAGCCATTTCAATGTACAAACATATGTGATACATGTTCTCAGAAGTTTGTGTTGGGCAGGATTTAAGTCATAATCCTTGGGCAGAGCTGAGATTAGAGGCCTAGTTTTCTAAGCTAGGTTCATACTAGGGAAACATCAGTTCTTTTCCAAAGAGATGACAAAGTGTAAAAGAGCACTTCAGGTGCACTGGAATTTTGTGTTGAAGCTATAGGGGTTTGTATTCACAGTGGTTCTTGCACTGGACATGTACTTAAGCTGCCAGCCACAACTGAGGCTTTACCTGTCCATGTGGAACAGCTCGTTATGGACAGCTTTAGGATCTGTAATATGTGACATTTTCAGGGGGTTTGCAATAGGGTGCATTTGGTCAGTTGGATTTCAGCCTTGGCCCTCTTGACTGTGCATTTGCTCGGTGCTACCTCTGTTCTTGAGGCTAACAAAGGGGAGCAGGTTGGGAGCTGAGCCAAAAGGCAGAGCTTAACAAAATAAGTTATCCCTAGTTGCTTCTGGGATTAAATTCATTGATCTACTCTAAGCTCAGCCTTTCTGATTCTCTGTGGTCTGAGCAGTGTAGCAGTCTATGCCAGGATCCTCCAGCTTTGTTTTGCACGCGATGGTGCCAGAGCTTCCTCCTGAGAAACTCCATCTCCCTCCTGTCTTCAGAAGAGCATCTCAGCTTTTTTCCTTTTGCTGTGTAAGTAGATAGTTTATTTTTGCTGTCCAGCCACGTGAAGAAATTCGCTATCTCTTAAAAGTGGGGCAGTTGGTTGGGAGTCAGTCAGAGATGGAACTTCTCGCTTACCTTCATTTACAGTCTTCTGCAAGATGTTCCTCCTGCCCTCTTTACAGAGCAGGGGCTGAATTTACTTAAGGCTGCTCTGTTTAGCTTTTCAAATGAAAAACGTGATTAATTCACATGCAACACAGAATATAGGATGGAAATAGCAGTGAACATAGTTTTGCTTGGCAGTTGAGTGTAAGTACGGCTCACTATTACTTAATTTTTGAAAAAGCAGATGCAGGCAGCGGCCAAATACAATAGGAATAATGTGTTTGGTTCAGGTACAATGTGCCTGGTTCTGTCTGAGCCGCAGAAGCGTGTCGTAAAAAGTTGTGTGGATGAGAATGTTTTCTGATGCATTCATTCCTCGTTTTGTTTCTTGAGACTCCCTTGACAAAATGATCTCACTGCTGTGCAGATGTTGTATCTTGTTTCCCTGGTGCAAAATAAGAGTCTTTGAAACCGTCCAAGTATTTGTGTAGATTTTCATCTTATTGAAAACTCTGTTAGAGACAGTTCTGTTCAGGCTGTCTATGGAGTGGTTAGTGCCCCTATAGATATATTGCACCAAAATGAAACAGCTTCAGCAGGGCTACAGAAACGAAACTGTTCCTTTCCATAGGTTCACTGCTGACGTAGCAGTTTCTCATCGGTGAATCTACTGAGGCCACTGATGGCAAGGCTTCAAGTTTTTAAAATCAAGTATCAGAACTGTTGTTGGTTTAAATTACAAGTATTTTAGATAATGTTTTTCTAGAGGGCGTACACCCAGGTTTTCCTTTAGTTAGCTTCCACTTTTACCTCTTTAGTGTTAAAATTCGCCTCTTTCAGTTGACAATGTTTTTGTTAGAGGCTCCACAATGTTGCTGGTGTTTCTGAGGAAATGGCTAAAAATAAACATGTGTTATAAACTTGAGTCTTAAGAATGTAAAAGTAGCTGGACTGATTGAGACCAAGGGTCCATCTGGCTTGGTTTTGTTTCCTACAGCTTCCAGCCATGATTGCGTAGGGAGAAGTGAAAACAGGACAAAGTATGAGACAACTGTCACCTCCCTGCAATACTCTCCTGGTCTCCAGTTATTTTCAGCTCAGTCCTTTGAACCCAATCTGAACTACTGTGTGGGCAAGCCATGATAAATCTAATTTCCAAGTGCCTGTCCAGGCTGGTCTTGAACCCCTATAAACTTCTGTTGCCAGTGTTTTGGTAGGGATTCCTGTTGCTCTGCTGCTTGCTGTGTGAGGAACCTTCTCATTTAGTTTTGAGCACTGATGCAGGCAGCTTCATTCACTGGTGTCATGAAAGAGGGTGAACAGCTGATCCCTGTCCATTCTTCTGCTGTTCATGGTTTTCTAGTTTGCTATTGTATCTGTCCCCCTGTTTTTTGGGTTGAAAAGTCTTAGCTTTTGCTGTTTCTTAATTAGGAAAGTAATGCTGGAGTTCTGTTGTCTTTCTGTGAACTTTTCCACTTGTAACCTGTTGGTTGGTTGGTTTTGTTGAGATGCAACCACCAAAATCACCTGCACTTGGAGACCTGGGTGCAACAGGGATTTATATAGTGTGTAATGATTTCTCATTTGCTCTCTCTTCTTTTCCTAATGATTTCTAACAGTTTGTGTGTTTGACTCCTACTGAGCTGATGTTTTCGTATGTCTGTTCAGCTTGGGCCCAGGAGCTTGCTCTAGTGTGGGAAAGGTCATCCTAGAGCCCATCACTTCATACATAAAGCTAGGTCTGTCTGGGCTGCTTTTCCCCATAGTCATCATTGTACATTTATGTACGTTGAATTATTCCACTGAGGTCTTTCACTGATTCTTCAGTTGGCCTTCAGCCTTACAACCTCATCATATCATCAGCAACTTTGTCACCCCACTGATCACTTCATTTTCTAGGTGAAGCTATAAGAGCCAGCGTAGGCCCTTGCAAAACTCCCTGCATGACCTTCCTCTATTGTTTGGTCTTGGAACAACTCAGACACATTTGTAATAGAAGAACTTTGAATAGCAAGCTTGTTGGTGTGTTCTGGATTTTTGTAGTTTCCTTTGACCTCTGCTATGCTGTTGTTTTTAAATGTATGTAGAACTCTGAGGTGGTGCCAAGCTGTTTTAAGGGGAAGCAGAGATGTGTTGAGACTTGTTTCTTATGTTCAGTTAACCTGAAACGTTGTTTTTTTTTTTTTTAAATGTGCCTTTGTTTTTCAAAGTACATTCCCACAGCTTAGTAAAGGGCTTGAGCTAAATGTTATTGAGTCCTTTGTTCCTCAGGCCTGTGCGTGACTGATACCTTGATGCCTGTGTTTTTATTTTTTCCCCCAATATTAGACCATCCTTTGCTTTTGACATAGTTTTAGGCTGAGCAAGGTTGTGGAGTACTGCAATACTTACAACATCCTTACCTGGAAATAGAAGCTGTATGTTACCTAGTGAGTAGATGAGGAGGCAAAGGCTGAAGACACTTAATACTAAAATGCTAGGTTGAAGCACAGAAAATGCTTTGTCATGAGATCCTAAATAATCTCCCTCACCCTCTGTGCCTTTGGCCAGTATATGTAAGAAGGGACAGGCAGAGTAAATTCATGAACATGCCAAGAGTCATTCAAATGACATTAATGAGCTGCAAAAGGCTTGTATATATGCAAATTCCTTTTCAGAGTGGGATTTGGATGAGTGCGGTTAATGAGGAGGGGCAGTAGTTTTGAGAGGAAAGATGAAAAGGATGGGTGACTGGAGCATCCTCCTCCCTCTGCCCAGTGAGTGGGGTGGGAGTTGGGAGGGAGGCAGCTCACCACAGCGTAGGAGAGAAGCAAGGGAGTGTTTGTGTCTGCAGTCAGCACTGCAGAAACACTGCATGTTTTCTGGTTTGACTCGGTCAGGATTTCCATGGAGGTTTTAACTTTGCTATCAAAGTTTTCATAGGCAGCTCCTTCAGTTCTGGTTGTTCTCTTGTCTGAAGCCAAGTTAAATGCAGTATCATTTTTGGAGTTTACTTGCAATAGTTGCCATGTATTTGAAATCATAGGTGTGGCTGAAACTTGGCTTATAAAAACCTTCATTCCATCAAGCAGTTTGTTTCCATGCAGAGCAGGGGGGGATTGAGGGAACACATTAATTGAATTCAGCCTTACTTTGATTACAAGAGAAATACAGTGCTTGAAGGACGAGGTGGCAGGGAGAGGGACAGCGTGTCAGATTGATGGTGCTGGGAGACGAAACATCCCTCTTCCCCACTGAGCAAGTGTCCTTAGTATCTCCTCTTAACACATGCCAGTGTGACTGAGAAAGAAATGTTTCTATAGGCCTCATCTGTGCTATATGTGGGCCAGGGAAAATATTGCATAGAGAAGGTATTCTTAGCTTTCTAACACTGTTGAATGTTTTCTCCTGGGATTAATCATTGCGAGCTGATGGGTTCTTAAGCGCTGCATTGCTTGTCTGTCAGCCTACAGATAACACGATGCAGCCTGTACACGTCAGAATACAATTTGTGGTGTGGCCAGCACTGGAGGGTGGAAGGACAGAGAGCCCAAATTCTGAGGGGCCAAGTGGGACTGTGGGGTTAGCTTTGTCAGGAGTCTGAGTCTCGCCTAAGATGCATCTTCTCAGTCTGTCTCAGGCTGCATGTTGTCATGTGAGACTGTTTTCTTTACCCTCTTTTGAATGCTGAAGAAAAGCAGGAAGGTCTGCTTCCTCTTCTATTATTCCATCATCTTTCTGCATTTTTACATAGTGGGAAGAAACCAGCCGTTGTGGGCGATATGAAAAACTGAGCTTCCTGCTTTCCCTTTCTTTGTCCCTGTGGCTCTTTGAGACGTCTTCCCCAGGATACTCATTCAGGCCTTGGCACGGCTGCTGCCCCGACGCTCTGTTTTCCAAAGCTGTGCTGGTACTTGGAATGAAATCCGTGTGATTCTTGACTGTCTTACTGATGCTTCAGTGTCGCGAGCAGCAGCCAAAGAAGTCACCCGTGTCTTGTTAACTCGACTGACCTAGGATTCTGAATCTGTCTCAGAGGGAGTTAGGTCGAGTCCTGACACAGTAAGAGTTTTGAAATGGGAGGTGAACTTCTGACTGCCAGTATTTTCTCCTGGGTTTGGAGAAGTGACATAAATAGCTTCTTTTTTCATTCAATTTACTGATTCCCCCCCCCCCCCCGCATAATAAATGTATTTTGGCACTTCAAAATTCTTCTCTCTCAATATGTGATGTAAATATTAATTCTCTGTCATTGTTGCATGCAATAAATCCAATTTTTAATGCATCTGTACAGTTAGGAATAAATTGGGCTTCAGTGTACATTTAACTGCTCTATAAATAGCCAGACCTATAATTTGTGTTCCCTATTGTGCTGTGACAGACAATAGCTCTTCAGAGCTTGAAAAACTGACTTTTCTTGATTTACTGGGTGGCCACATGTGGTTCATGCATAGTTTCCTTGCTAACAGTTTGCTATTATGTGGCTACTCTCTATTCTAGATACCTTGCTGTGGGAGAAGATGAGCTAGGATAGTTAATGTTACTAGGTGACATTCTAACTTGCTTGCATAGCCCTGTGTGTCCCTGGGATAGTCATGGATAGTCACTGTCCACTGACAAACTATTCCCACATTGATGCCCCCTTCTACTGTCCACCTCTGCCCATGTTTCTGAGGTTTACAGTATGTATTTTGAAATTCTTTGCGTTTTTGGGATGTCTGTGGGACTTGATGCATTGTACATCTCATTTGTAGTTCTTGATTCCCTTCTTTGACTTCTCCTTCAGCTCTGAAAAATCCTCTTCTCCACAGAATCTGAGGTGGTGAGGGATCTTCCAAGGTTATCTAGCCTTCTAGTTCCCTGCCAGCCTGCCTCTTTGGCTGTAGCTGCATGAAGAGCAGTCTGTAGCGATGTCCAAGTTCCCCTCCTCAACCAAAATGAGAAAAACACATGAGAAATTCAGGTTGACCTCCAGTTTTGACTACTTTGTGTTTAGTAAGTTTGAATTTCCTAGATGCTTAAATATGTTCTTGATGCTTAAACAGGAAAAATGTTCGATTGCTGAGGACTGTCAGTCCTGTTTTGGCCTCCAGCAAAGATCTGGGACAATCTTTTTCTAGAAGGGACTAGGGCTAAGCAAGCAGAGTGAACAGAACTTGGATCATCCCCTCTACTTTGTAATAATGCCTTTGTTTCAGAAATAAGAGGAAAGGCAAGAGAACTGGTGTCCCCTCCTGAAAGAGGAGGAAGGCTTGATCAGACAAAATGCTTTTCTTACCTGCACTGTGTGAAAACTTAGAAAAAGTGCACTAAAGGAATGATTTTTGAGAAGCTTCACTAGAACATGTTGAAATCAATCCTTCATCGTGGAGGCCAAGCACAGATAATCTGCGCTATGAGAACGCTAATGTATGAAACTCAGTGCTTCTGTCTGTTGCACGCTGTCTTCAGCAGTCTCTGCAGAACTGGGGAGCAGTTACTTCGTTTGTGTGGTGCCTCTTACCTGATGCTTTGTGGAACTGTAACGTCAAAGGATGGAAAGAAAGTGGAACACAGGAAGATCCATTTAAACATAAGGAAAAACTCTTTCAGTGCTGAGGTGAGGGAGTCCTGGCCCAGGCTGCCCGGGGAGGGTGTGAGGGCTCCTTCTCGGTTGTTCTTCAGAACCCACCTGGACATGTTCCTGTGTGACCTGATCTAGGTGGGACCTGCTTTGCAGGAGGATTGGACTAGATGATCTCTAAAGGTCCCTTCCAACCCTAATGTTATGTCATTCTGTGTTCTTCAAGCCTCTAATTAATTTTGATGACTTATTGCTATATGAATGCTTAAAAAGAAGTCTGTACTTTGGCTTCCTTATGTAATTTCTGTGTGTGAATTTGAAGACCTTATGAAATAAATTATGTGCAGAATGGCTTTATGTTTTCTTTAAAGAAAGACCATACAAGTGCCAGTATGATTGTTTGACAGAATATTTGTTTTCAGCTTCTTGACACAGTGGGAACTTTTGGCTCCGTTGCATATTTCTGCAATAACAATTAAGACTAATTGTTAGTAGTAATAAATTATTATTCTCTGTGGACCAGTATTAGAAGAGAATAGGGTATTTGGGCAGTGTATTTCATAGGTGTTTGTTGTCAGCAGATTTACTTAATTTATGTTCCATTTCTTCCTTTGGAAAGGGAAATCTTTAATGATAAATTATTGAGTATTTCGAATTCCTGATGTTTTATCTCATCTCTTTATTCTCCTGTCCTTCTCCCTTCCTTCCGTCTTTCCCTCCTCCCTGGTTTTTGTTCTAGATATTCACTGTTGTTGCAGTCTGTTGTATATTCTTGTGGTTACAGATAAAAGCCCTACCAGACATTCTTGTGCATCTTGTGAGAAGGTGTATGAAGAAACAGATGTTGGTACATGGTGCCCTGTTTCACTGAGCTGTTGCTGTGCTGAGCTATGTGGATGGATCCTACTTGTGTGGTGGAGCTCAGCATCTCAGAATCACTCTTTTGAGATGTAATTCACAATACCTGGAACTGCATTCCTCAGAGCAGAGCTTTGAGAGAAGAGTGGCTTCAAAGTCTAAAAGAAAACACTGATTTTTATCATGGGCCAGTCTCGTCTTTAATAATCTTCTTTAAAAGTGAGAATTGTGAACTGATAACTCCTCCAGATTTCTAGTTTTCCTTCTCTGGGAGCATTAAGCAATTGGTTACTTTTATGGAGAATACAATTCAATTATAGACTGGATTCAGCCAGTTGTTCAGTACTTTCTAAGTCAGTATCACAATTTAATATGATTGTTAATTAAAACATTTTGAGATACCAGAAGAACAGTGAGTGAGGACGTAGTTTGTCTCCTGTGCTAGAAAATGGGACAAATGAGGAGGAAAAGGATTTGTAGTTCATCTAGAAGCGTTTTGAGTGTATTTGACTGTATAATCTGACATCTTGGGAGGTTCTCTCATTTGTAGCTACTTAAACAGCAAAAACATTTGTTTAGAGTGGCCAATTAACTCTTCGGCACTTGGTGATCACTTAGGACATGTGGAGAAAACACCACTTGGCAGTTCTGCAAAGTACAGAAAGCAAAAGGTTTTTGGAGGAAATATGCATCTATTATGGTAATAATTTGTTTGAATCAAGTGAGGCTTAAGTTGACCAACATATAAAGAAATAATATCTGTTGATGCAGTAAAGATTAAAATAGCTGTTGCAAGCAAACATGAAACACTGGATGTGAGAACGTAGGTCTTGAAGTTGCTGTATGTCTTGCTGTTAAGAGGTTCTCTGAGCTGCTCCTGGAAGCTGCCTCTTTATCCATGTTGCAATGTGAGTACATTCATTAAATTCCAGGTACATTCTTCCCCAGCTTTCCTTCAAAATTGACTTCCAAAAGCTACATGTGCTTCATGCAGGTATTTTAGATATGTAGAAAGTAACTAGAGCTTCGTTCTTTAATGTTCTGCTGAAAAAGAAGGGCTAAAAGGATTTTAGTTTAGGAGACTCCCTATCTGTAAATCCCAGCTCAGTCAAATTACTTTTGTTTTAATGGCATGTTTTATTTTTTAAAGTGATTGAGGGAGGGGAAATGTGTGTTTGTAACCTCTGGCATGGCTTCTAGAGGCTCCAACTTCTTGGCCTGATTTATTTTCTTATTTTTTTTTTATAGTAAGGGACAGTCTTTCAGACTATTATTGAATGCTCTGTAAGTTGTCATATTTTGATTATACCATTGTAGGGCTTTTGTGTTATTTCTTAGATCATTATAGGACATACTGTGTTTTAGGAAGCTCCTTGGACAGCCGTGTCTGTGGCTGGCTTGGCCTCCACTGAAGCTTATTGCCCAGGAATTAGCTATGCTGTCAGCCAGTTGAAAAGCTTAGTTAAGAGTAAGAACATTCTTAATGAAAAGTAAATTTGTCTGGCAATGACCCTCTCCCAAATAGCTGCAAATAATTGTCTTTGTTGTTAGCCTTAGGTGTAAGCTGTTTGTCTTTAGAGGGGCATGTTATTTGGTATCCAGAGATGGTCTAAACGAATGTTTCTGCAATTACTTGTCATGAAAATCATGCTGGTGTGTAGCTCTGTAAAAAGAATTCCCATCTGCAAGGATAAATACACTAGGGACAATTAAGCTTGAATGTGGCTGAAAAAAGCTGGAGTCTCCAAGACCTGAAAGGAAGATTACTACTGTGTCAGCAACCTTATTTAATACCAAAAGTAATAATGGAGTTCACCTGGTGAATAAAATCTCTTGAGAACGGTAAAACTTTTGTTATGGATTAAGATAAAATGTGACTCACTTTAAATCGAATAATTTAGACGTGACTAAAGTCTTGGCAGGCTTTCTCTAACAAATCTAGCTTTTGCAGTTTGAGCAGGTTACTGCCTCAGCTGCCCACCCCACTTCTCTTTTGGAGTCATGTTGATGTGTAGCCAGGGAGGCAGAACAGGGCACAGTGTGGTTTGCAAACCATCAGATAATAAAAAAATAGAAAATCCCATGGATTTAAGTGTTCAAGCACTGAAGTGGCATTTTGGGCACATGGGCTTGCAGTTTCTTCCACTGAATCTCTCTTCAGAGGAAAGAACCTCTGGGGAAAGGGTGAAGTGGAGGTCTAGGAGGGCAGTTACCTGCACTAATTTGTCAGGTTGTGTGTGTCAAGGCTTTCAAGAAGATGTTTCACATGTATGGTAGTACTGCAAAATACCACAGCCATCTGCAAAAAACATAAGATGACTTTTAACACATGGGGATTCTATTAAAAATTCCAAACTCTGCCTGCCTGTTTTTTCTAGCAGCCTGTTCAGTGGGGCTAGAGCTGTCTTACTGTTTTGTTTTGCAATATCCTTTCACTCTTCAGTGAGTTTTGTTGCTTTTATCATCTATAAAGTGACAGACATCTCTAAAAACTTGGTAGCATCAGTTGTGCAGAATCAGATGGGGGCCTCTGAGCTGTGGGCTGGAAGGAGGACTTAGTTGTGTTGATGTATGAAAGAGCATTGCTCTGACCTTACTAAGACTGAATAAATTGGAGGCTAATGAAGTTTTACCAGCATGACTGATAAAAGCAAGCAGCGTTTGCCAGAAGCAGGTAAGAAAGATGTTCCTTGAACTAACTGACCTGTGGAACGAAGGGTGAAGTGGTTATGGCATACTTGGTAAATTGTTGCATGAACTGAATACAGAAGGACATCAGTAGGAAAATCCAGGGCCTCCTGTCCAGAAGCCCTTCAGACTGCTACAGTTTGTAGGTGATTTCAGTGTCAGGGATTCTTGGTGTTAGCAGGAGCTTGAAATCTGAGCTTCATTGCTCTGGTAGGTTGGTTCAAGGGTCATCAATATGTATATTACGATATATGCAACCATTTCATATGCAAGGAAACACATTGTCTTTGAGCACATTAAAATAAATAACACCTGATGATTTAAGCTTTGGAGTGTACTTTCTCTGCTAGCACAAGAAGAAATATGTCACCTGGTGAAAATCGTGTGTTTGACCTTAAGGAAGCCCATATCTATGGAGAAACCAAGAGTAGATCAGTCCCGGTTATTTTTAACATCTAGATTATATGGAAATACAATTTTATTGATGCATTTTTAATGGATTCAAATCTGTTTCTATTGGATTAAAATCTGGTTTTATTGCCAGCCAGCCAAATGCATGGATTTGGTCATACAATTGCATCGTGTTCTTTATGAGCACTGATAGACTGTGTACACAGGGTTTCTTTGATTAAGAAATATTCTGTCTTCTTGTGTGTGTAACAAAAGGCAAGTAATATTTCTACCTGCTGTTTGTTTGTACCTATTCTTTTAGTGCTGCCCTGCTTGCCAAGGCATTGTACACGCCACACTACAAGACAGATTAGTTTTTCATTATGAAAGTCAGTAACCTCCTTAAAGGTTGCAGTACGTTGCATATTTATGACTGTTGGTGGGTGCTTTTGCCTCCTCTCCATTTTGAATTACGATGACTTCAACCTTTGAGTGTTTTGGTTGCATTAGACAAACGCAGGAAGTTACAGCCTGTCACCCAGGCGCTTGAGCTTCCATGAATTGCTCGTTCCACTCCCTCCTTGCAGCTTTTCGGTAGACTGATTTCAATTTTTATAGTTTAGCCTTGATAGCTTCCTTCTGTGAGTCCTGCAGATAGAATTTAGGACTAGGGAATGTGCCTTCATAAAAGATGGGAATATATTTACCTTCATGATCTCCCATTTTCACAAATCTTAAGCGTCTTAAGAACCCAAGAGTTTAGTCTGTGTGAGCAGAGAGCTCATGTAGCTCAGGTATAGCTTTCTTCTCCAGAAGATTTATGTCAGGGGTTAAAGAGGCAGTTCATAGCATGCAAGAACTCTCCTGTATTTTTACAGCTGGATGTTGGAGGCATACTGAGATTAATTCAAAACCATTTCCATACTAATCTAATGCTTCCTAGCACTTCTATTACCCAGCGAAAAGAAAAAGCACAGTTTTTAATCTGTCTTTAGGAAGTGCATTGTGTAATTCCTGGAGTTACAGTTTCCTGGTTTCAGAAGGGGGAAACTTCCATTTCCATTTGTCGTTGAACACAGCATGAGGGCTTTGCCAGTGTGAGTGTGTCCACGCTGCTCCTGCAAACTGGGCCAGAGCCGATCCCTCCGGATGCTGAGGCCGAAGCTGCTGGGCAGGGTGTCAGTGGGAGGCTTTGGGAAAACACTCTCTAGAATTCTACAGGGCTGTAGTCCGAAGGGTTTTCTGTCTTACGACTTGTTGCAGTGCAGTGCTTGCTGTCATCTGTAGGAATGATTCTTCATTTCAGAGGCTGTTAATAAACTATTGCAAATCACTTGTGTTTCTAGTAACAGCAGAAACTTACTGTCCTGTCTTAAATTGCTGATTATAAATGGGTGGCCTCCCATTCAGTATCAGGGTTTTGTTTTCATTTCTTCGTCTTTTACTACCCCTTCCATCTTCTGACTAGTGTTGATGTGAATTTTATTGGCTTCTCTTTTCTTTTTTCCCCCCTGTAACTTTCCTGTTAATACTTAGAGAATTGTGGAGGACCCGTTACGTAGCTTTAGGCACCAAATGCGGTGTGGTCCGTAGCCAAATGCTTCTTGTTGTGCTGGCAAATCTTTTGAACGTGTTTTGGAGCCTTTTCACAGCTTCTAGTTATCATAAACATGCGGAAATAACTCGTTAAACTCTCCTGATAGTTCCCGGGGCTGATTTCTGGTGATGTAGAAATACCCTTTCTAGAAAGCATTCAGCAAATTGTTGGGACTCTGAATGTTGCTGCCGATGGGTGAGTGCTGCTTTGAAGGCAGTGCCTTGTGGTGCTGGTGTTGGTGAGAACGTTTTTGGTACTGTCCATCATGCTTTCCTGTGGACGCTGCTGAATTGATTTTTAAAAAGCAGTTGCTGTCTGGTTTTTACCCCTCAGGTAAGTCCCTCCCTTCAAAAAACTGGGGAAAAAAAGGTGAAGGTCACTGTCCGTGGTGTTGGATCTCAGCAGATAACTTATATCTCATCCTTTCTGGAGCAGTGGGACTCACAACTCATCTTCTTGCGTTTCAAACCAGTGGTTTAGTCCCCGTGTCTTTCCAGTCTAGAAAAGATGTTCTCTGCCTGAATCTGCGTGTTCTTTTAGGTACACTTCTCTGAGTCACGAGCAATGAGGGAAGGTCCAGTTCTTGAAAGCAATTTTCTCTGGTCTGATCTTCTAACCTCAGCTAACAATTGGGCTTCTCCAGCCAGGAGACTGCTTGGCCTGGGCATCTTTCCTTGATGGGTGAAAGGGATGGGCTTGCGTGGAAAAACATTCTTTAAAGATTTATCTCTGCTATTTTCTTTGCAGAGAGAAATCAAAATAAATGTGTCTCAACATTTGGCTACTCTGATGGAAGTTAAGGTTCCTGGTAAAGTATGTTCTCTGAATGCCTAAACAGCATGCACAAAGCAAAATGATGCTGTTGTGTGCCATAGACACAGTTCTCCAACCAGACAGGCTTGTTTATTTGGGGAACTTGGTGAGTCAGGAGCTACAAAACGTTCATTGATGTTGCAGCCTGATGCTTTTTATTGAATAGTCCTTTTGTGGATGTCTTGGAAAAAACCCTTGTTCCTTTTTACCTCATAAGTGCAATTTTTGGTTTGGGGAACTTAAACAATTTTCCTGATAGCTGTTTAAAAAAGTGGACCAGCTCTTTGGAAAGAGAGCACTTTAGGTAGAAGAACATCTTTTCCTATTGGTAGTCACAGGAGAGAAGCATGCAGACGATGTAAGGTGCTGCTCAGGGATTGCTTTTGCATCCTTAAGCTGTTTTCTTCCAAACCTTATTGGTTATCTGAAGTAGATGTGGAGCAGGAAATAATCCTTGTTTACAGATGAGTCGCTGGAGAGTATTTCCTCAACATGCAGAAATAGAGGGAAGCACCTGCAGTGTGAGCTACATCACATGATTAGGTTCACACAACCTGGTAGGGAAAAAAAAAGTGGCACAGAGCTAGAAACAACCAAGTAGAAGGTGGGAAAATAACCTGGCCTGATTCCTTCCGTGAACTTCCAGCCTGACACATACAATTAGACGACCTGAGACAGCAGAATGGCCTGATGACTTTGGGGAAGATAGACTGTGGTTGCTGGCTTGGGTGAAGGGACGTGGGCTGAAGGGGGAGGTACAAAATGAGCCAGGCAATCCCCATGACTAATGCAGATTTGTGTTGTCAAGCAGGAAATATCAGATAGGTGTTTATAGATTAGACTTACCTTTTCAACACTGGGAAGGTCTTCACTGCGAGTCAAAATAGAAGTGCTCTTTGTTAAACTGAGAGCTTGTTCTCACTCTCTTGCATGTTGAACAGTTTTTCTACTGTCCTTGTTTTTCAGTTTTCCATGTTTTCTAGATAGGGCAGGTACTAAAATGCCTGACATCAGCAGAGTACCCAGGGTGCTTGATACTGGGATTTATTGTATCTGAAACTGGCTTGCAGCCACCTTGCTGTGTTTCTCACGTGGAAGGTAGGCAAAGTGGCAAGCTGATCAAACTTTTTGTAGCTAAATAGCATCGATTTCTTGTGTGCTAGTGTGATGTTTGTAGAACCCTGTATTTACCTGTATGTGAACGCAGAACTAAACACCTGGTTTTATGTAATTGCAGTTTGCAGGCCATCCTTCAGTCTGTCCTTGGTAGCTGGGTATATCCTTTTATTTCTGTTTGGCTGGGGGTTTTGTTGTTGTTGTTCTGTTACTTTCTTTTGTGTTAGGGAAGAAGAAGGTAAACATTTTACTAATTCTGATAAACAAGCAGAGGCGGAGACTGTTATTTGTGTTGTGGATATTTGCTGGTGTTGGGAGACAGACTCTCTGGGCTGGTTTTTGTAGCTCCGTGCAGATGTACTGCTGTCAATGATCTTTTTTGCTACTCAACTTCAGGCAACAGAAAAAAAACCTCAAGATCTCCTTAAGCAAAACTCTTTCTGTCTTTGCCCTTCAGCTTTGCTGGTGTAACTAAGCCAGGAAGGGGTTTGAATTGTCATGAGGTGAGATGTGACAGGGAAGAAAAAAATTAGAAATTGCAGCTTTTAAATGTATTTACTTTGTGCATTTGGACAGCACTTGATTTGTTTCCCTGCTGCTATTCTCCTGCCTGTTCTAAGATTAGGGTCCCAGTGTGACGTGGGCCAAGGGCTCATAGCCTGGATCGTGCTTACACAGGCAGCGGCACTTCTGCTGGTCGAGCTGGGCTGTGTCCTCAAATAAAGCACAACTGTGGTGGAGGAGGGGAGAGGAATTTTCACGTTCAGAGACTTTTGCCAGCACGGCTGGCTGTCAGGCTGTGCTTCCCCATGCCACTGCCTGACAAAATCCACTGGCAAAACCTTATGGATCTCTGTTTGTGTAGCAGTGGTTTTAAGGCATTGTCTCTTTTTACTCAGATTTGTGTAAGAAAGATGCTAATAAACCCACAAGCCTTTATTGCTGGGATTTTTCATGACTACATTTTTAATCTATATATCTGTTAGTGCCCTCAGTGTTGCAAATTAAATAGTTCTTGTCCTCCTTTGTAAGGAACGTGCTGGGGTGGGGAAGATCTGAGGGGTTTAGTTTTGCTTTGTGTGTCTGGCTACACGATGGACCCTGGTTTGTGTATACATGTTTCTAACTTGCCTATACCTTCAAAAACTGGAAAACATCCAGCATGGAGCAGGACTTTCTCTGTTAGCTCAATTACTTCTTAATCCTCTGTGTTTTTTTGCAAGCCAGGCCTAGGAGTTCATTGCAAAACAAGAACGAGGCGAAGCTCTGAGCACTTCTGGCTGTTGAGGAAGTGACTTTCAGTGGTGATGGTAGCAGGCATTAAACCTCTCAGCTGTAACTACTCATTCTGCTGGGGAAATGTTTGTAAAACATTATAAATAGTGTTTTGCCATGTTTCGAATCTATTTGTTTCCCTTTTCTTTCAGCTGTCAACACTTCAGATTGTAACTGAAATGCCTTATTCTTAGAAGACATCTCTGTTTCTTACAAAGTACCTCATCTGTTCTCATTAGTAGCTCCATGACGGCCTCATAGTTAAAAAGGGTGAAGTAGGTTCTTGGGGTATTCAGAGCAAAACATGCCAGTGAACTCCAGATGTTTGTGGTAGTCTCCAGCAAGGTTTATCTCAGGTTTGCAGCAAAGTTATTGGGTTCTGTTGGTGGGGTTGAACAAAACAGAAACTTTGTGGCAAATGTAGTTAAATCTATCTGGGTGCACACCTCATTAAACACATGAATCATCAAATTTAGAACTTTTAACTAACGTGACTGATTTCAGAACAGGGAAATACCTCTTGTGAACACCTGTGCATTGCAGGGCTCTTGGCAGGTGCTGGAGGTTTGAGGAATTGAAAGGAGTTTCAGGCTGACTTTGCTAAAGCCAAGGGATTTGTGTACTTTCTAATACTAGCACTTTAGGTTTAGGAATTCGTGTGCAAATAACCTGAGTAACGAATGTGTCTGAATTCTTTGCTCAGTTTGAAGTACTGGAGAGGATGGGAGCACTGGTACCTTAGTTCAAAAACGCAAGTGCTAGTTTGGTTATTCAGCATCCAGTGGCTGGGAAGCTGCAGCATCTTGGTATGCCAGATGGGCTGGTGTAGTCTCAAATGTATACTTCGAGTATTATTTTGAATGTGATTGTTTGGGATTGACTCCAAAATCTTCAGGTTATTTAATGGTTTCATGTAGAAGACTCAGCCAGTCATGGCAGTGGGTTCTAGGCATTTGCTTCCTTGCAGTTTCTTGGGAATCAAAAATTCCTCAGGAATATCATTTCAGATGATGTCACAGGCCTTGTGACAGTGAACAAGCCACTGCCAAGGACAGCAAGAAATTTTTACATAGAAACTAAGCTTGTAAGTTGGCTAACTGGTTCCTATTTCAGCTGTGGGGAAGTGCTTAGTGTGCACAATCGATCACTGGTTTCACTGCTTTACATAGTGTTTTTCTCAGTTCCTGAAGAAGTGAAACAGTTTACAAGTCTTACTAATTCAGTTCATTAGATAGAGCATGTTGGGAGCCGGTAGAAGACTGTGTAAATGAAGATACTAGTTAATAGAAGGCAAAGCACAGCTTCTCCATCCAAACCAGAACATGCATCTCTGATGTGAGATGGAAGGAAATGGAACGTCTCCCTTCTGATGAAAGGCTGAGGGAGCTGGGGCTCTTGAGCTTAGAAGGAGATGGAGGAGTGACCTCGTTCGTGTTTACAAATACATCAAGGATGAGTGTTAGGAGGATGGAGCCAGGCTGTGGTCAGTGATGGCCAATGACAGGGCAAGGGGCAACGGGGACAAACTGCAACAGAAGAGGTTCCAAAGAAACACAAGGAAGAGCTTCTTCCCTGTTGAGGTGAGAGAGCACTGGCAGGGGCTGCCCAGATGGGCTGTGGAGGCTCCTTCTCTGGAGACATCCCAACCCAGCTGGATGAGTCCTGTGTGCCCTGCTCTAGGTGCTGCTGCTCTGACAGGGGGGTTACACTGCATGAACTTTCCAGGTCCCTTCCAACCTTTGAGATTCTGTGATTCTGTAATAGAAGTTTCCTTTAAATCAGTAATGATCACATGGGGTTGAACACAACTCGGGTTGTAATTTCCCTCTCTCTTTTAACTTGGTCATTTCTTTCCTTTGAACCTATGTGGATTAGTTTTGCTGCGTGGCAAAAAAAGAGAGGGAAAGACTTGAAAGTAAAGTAGAGTTCCAGAGCAAAGAACTGACACAGCTTTTAAGTGCAAGTACCAGAGACTTGTCTATTGTCAGCGTGTGACTTTTTATTCATGTAGCTGAGTGTGGGGAAAAAAAAATTAAAGACAGGGCAATGATGGGAAGATAGTGACATTTATAAGCTTTGTTTTGTGCTGGCAACTTGTCCTTCTCTTAGCTTGTTTTCCCCCCTAGTATTGCTGTCCTGAGTTGTGTATGGCAAACAGAAGTCCCGTTACAAATGGTACTGGTTTACGTTACGTTTCGGATCATCAGTGTGGGAAGGCTAGTGGTGGTGTGCCTTTCAAAGCTGTATGCTTAACGTGATGAAGCCAGGTTCCAGTGTTAGTGTTCAAGATGATGTAACTGGAAGACTAATTTGTTTTGTTTTGTTTCTTTTAAGCAAATGGTTATGAGCCTTCGAGTTTCTGAGCTGCAAGTACTTCTGGGTTACGCGGGGAGGAACAAGCACGGACGGAAACACGAACTTCTCACAAAAGCACTGCATTTGTTAAAGGCTGGCTGCAGTCCTGCTGTACAAATGAAAATCAAAGAACTCTACAGGCGAAGGTTCCCTCAGAAAATCATGACACCTGCAGACTTATCTATCTCCAGCGTACACTCGAGCTCCATGCCAGCGGCTTTGTCTCCGTCTACCATTCCACAGCTCGGTTACGATGGCCACCCTGCCACATCACCCTTGCTTCCCGTTTCGCTTCTGGGACCTAAACATGAACTGGAACTCCCCCATCTCACATCTGCTCTCCACCCTGTCCATCCTGACATAAAACTTCAGAAATTACCTTTTTATGACTTGTTGGATGAGCTGATAAAACCTACCAGCCTAGGTAAGGCTGCTAATGTTGTAGTGATATTTGAAGTCGTTGTTTTTAAATAGCAGTGGATGAATTCAGCTGCTAATGCAGTAACTGGTTAAATATTGCATCACATCAGTGTTTAGAGAATTGCTATTTTTGGCAACTTTTTGGAACAGATTGTTCTACATGGAGAGATGTCTTACGTAACACTCATTAGTTACTTTAGCTGAGCCACTAAATATGGTTCAAAGATCCGTTATATTTAAGGGATGAGTTTTGAGAAGAAACAAAGTAAACCTTAGAAAAAAGCAAAAGAAACTCCCATCTGCTTTCAGTAGTTCTTATAAACCATAGACTTTAATTCTTTAAAGAAAAAAAAATGAAGAAAAATACCCCCAAATCTGTCAGGCTCACAAAATCATCTCATCTGTGCTGGGAAAGAGTGCCAGGCTAGATACTTGCTGTGATCCATGACAGCCTGACCATCTGAGTTAAGGAAGACATGAGTTTCTTTTGCAGTTGTGCCTACTTTTCTTTAAAACTGTCTCTTGCGTTAAGATCTGAACCACTTGTGTAGCTGCTGAGAGTGATCTGATGCTTACAGAGCATTATATAACAATGTTTGCTGGCTCTGATTCTGCACAGCACTTCACAGCACGGTTAACTTTTGAGTACTGTTAAATATTGCTTAAATACAGTAATCCTGTTGATTTGTGGAGGGACTGCTTGTGTCTTGGAACCTTTTTCTGTCTTGAAACCCTGGAAAACAGTCACTGTGAGAATCGCTGGGAGAGAGATCTGTGAGAATAAACATGGGGAGATGGTGTGTGAGTGAAAAAAAAAGATGTCCTTTGTGAAAGAGATCCCTTGTGAATAAAAAATGAGCAGGAACTTTGTCTGAACAGCTATAGGGGCATAGGAAGCCTAATATTTGAGTGGTGATGGTGATCTGCAGATTTCTCCAGTATATTCCCCAGTTGCTTGCATACTTTTTGCTTTAACTGTTGTAACAGAGACAGTGATGGGAAAAAAAAACATGGGCTTTTGATAATCTCATCTTCTGGTTCAGGTATTCTTTTAAGAGGTGTACTATATCTATTTAATCTAAAACTTAATTGATTAATAGGCATTCAAGGCAATGCTAGTGGTACAAGATAATGAGGTACTCAGTATGTGTCTCCATCACTTCTATGTTACAAATACTTAAAAATAATGCTGTAATTTCAGTAAGACATTCCAATGCAGGAATTATGCTGTGCATTTATTCCTAGATAAAGTGGTAAGGCCACTTTGCTGTCAGTTGCTTGTCTGACAAACGGCCTCAAATGAAGAGATCATAATTCATACTCTGTCACGTCTTATTCCTTGATGAGTTTATATACAGTAAGGTATTCCCTCCCCCCCCACCATTTGTGGACTCTGAGTGTGATGGTAAGAAAATAGAAGTTGGATAAAATTCCAACCAGATGCCTTTTTAAGGCATCTCTGTCTTTTCAGTTAACTTAAGGGTATGTTTGAGCTTGGCTTTTTCCTGCATTTGCATCCTGTGATATCTTTCTGTTTATCTGAAGCAATAAAATGAAAAAGCTTTTTTGCCTGTGCTTTTAGGGGGAAGAGAGCTTCAGTGTCTGTGCATATGAGAAATGGCTGCTTGTTTCTTTGTGCAGTGGGAAGTGATGTTGGTACAGATTGTAAAATTTCTAACTAGAAATGTCCTGAAGGGATTTGAAGAGTAATAAATACCGATATATTAATGAAAAAGCTGATTGGATTAATAACCAGTGGATATGGTGCTTTATACGTTTTCAAAACAATTTGGAGTGATTGTGCATGCAGCTCAGGAGTTCTACATGCAAACATGGAGCAGACTTGTATTCATTTCTTCCATTTCTCCCCTTACTGGTACTCCAAACTAAAACCGATCTTCAATGAGTTGTTGCGTATTTGCCTGAAATGGTTTGAGCATCCTTCTCACTGCTGCAAACAATGTGGGTTTCCTCAAATGTCAATTTTCTAGGTTCCCTGGCTTTGTTTTCAAATGGCAGATGCATCTTACAAACACTCAGAACTCCTCCTTGGCATTTGGCCAGTGTTTCAGCATCTCCTGCTTGCTTTTTCCCATCGGATTCCTCAGGCGGTTGGGATAAGAAACTTCTGAATTTACTGTTTCTCTTCACCACAAGAGCAAACTGGTAACTTGATGTGGGGTTTTGAATAAATATCTCCCTGCCTAAAGTGGAACCTACTGGAATAGAAAAAAAAAGTGTGTGTGAGAGAGTACCATCTCCACTGATTTGAGGACCTTTAGGTTCTTCTGAAATTATAGCCTTTGTGTGGAAGTTGGACAAAGCACATCTTTGGGTGCGATTCTCCCTGGTCTTTCCCAAGTCAAGATGGAACTGCTTGGAAGATTTGCTGTAGTAGTCTTGTATCCCATCAAGATGTGATTATTAATTGGAAAAACAACAATTTGACAAAGCCTGGGGGAAGGGAGTTGCACAGCAGGGCACTTGAACATGCATTCTGTACCCAAATCTTTTACGTAGGTGGGGAGTACACAAGCTAATGTGAATAACAGATAAGGAAATTAAATTTGCTAACTATTATTTTTATGTCAAGAACAAAAGGAGGAAATGGATGTTACCTTCTTACACTTGCTTCCTTAAAATGTGGCTCTGAACTGGGATGAAAATGAACGTTCTGGCTGCTGGCTGGGCTGGATTCGTGGCAAGGAGGAAGTACAGTGCTTTATCCATCCATACCCTTCTCACCAGCAGCTATTGAGGGTCTTTACTTCAGCATGTGTGACAAGCTAAGGTTAGAAAGCTGTTGGCTAATTACTTCTTTTACTTTCTCTCTCTGACTTCCAGCAACCTGTACAGCTTGTAACAGTGAGTAGGTGCTTGCAGAAGAGCAGACTTGCCTAGCTAGTTGAACTCGTAAACTCAGCCTGTGCTACCTCAACCTGCTCTTGTTTGAAGAACTGAAAATAGCAGCTAAGCCCCTCTGACGGTGAGACTCTTGCTCCTGCTGTTACTCTGCTCAGATTGCAGAGTCTCTCGCTTCCTTCCGAGCGTTTCAAGTCCATGACTGCTGGGAGCTCTTTCAGAGCTGTGTGGCTCATACTGACAATTGTGGTCGTGCTGGCAGTGCTGCTGGGCAATGACAGCATTTTCTTCACTCCCCAGAAAACCATCAGAGGGCTCGTTTATCTGCGACAAAAACATATCTGCCCGTGTTCAGTGGAGCTGTCGAATGTGATCCAGATTTTATTAGTCATCCTCATTGTAAAATTGAGAAAACATCCATATTAGATGTTTTTTTCTGCAAGTCTGATAACATGTGTTGGTGGATGAGTGTTACACTGAGCTCTTGCAGCACTGGCTGCCTCATGGTTAACCACCATTTGATGTGATTGTACGACTGGAGATTTTTTTGAAGGCAAAGCTGTCCATTTTGGCCTTGCTGGAATGTGTGCAAGTTGCCTTATTGTTGTGACTTCTCTGTTGTATCTTGAATAGGAATTTCTTTAAACTGGAGGCTTTTGGTTCTTAGTTTCTCAAGCAAAGCTGCAGCTTTCACTTAATTTCCCCGTTTTCAGCCTCCAGTGCACAGTCACTGCCAACTGGTTGTTTTACAAGCATAGGGCCAATTTTCTAAAAGTAACTTCTATCACACAGATAAGATCTCTTTTGTGTTGTGAAATGTGTTTACTATGAGATGAGTAATGACTACCAAAATTCTGCCAGGTGATTAGGGAAGGGACCTTAGATAGTTAAACAACATCTTAAAAACACCTCTTGTTACAGCATATGTCACTCCTAATTGCTTTAGCTGTGTAGCTGTTCCAAAAACCACTCTAACTAGGTTATGGAGCTTTACTTACCTGTAAGGCGAAATTAACCTTTTCTTATCAATGTAAAGGATTAAAGAGGCTGTGGGCTATGCTGCTCTCTTCAAAGCCAGCCAAATGGCACACAGTTGATCATCCTACAAGTTGTTTGCTGTGGTTCAGGTTTCAGTGAATTGGAACACAACACTGAAACACTGAAACTTCATATCTGAGCCATGGAAATTGGGATTTTCACCTACAGGTCTCAGCCTCCTGGAAGGAGGAGGCAAACACCAAGCTTTTTAGGGAGCCAGAATATCCCTTACAGAAAGCATGCTGCCAGACTGCAGGTGATGGCTCTGTCGAGTTGAAAGGAGCTTCCAATGGCTCTGCTGAGGCTTGGCTTGATTTGGTTAGGTCTTAGTTTAATTTCTTCATCTGTGGATGAAGATTTCTCCAATAGACTGAATTCGGCCCTGGTGCCTGCCCTAGGGAATTCTGTGCTTACTACCCAGCGTTTGGGCTTCTGACTCGCATTTACCTTGACATTTTCTTTCGGGCTGTGATTGATCATGGTTACTCGCACATGCGGTGTTTTTGAAGTCAGATCTTGCAACTGTTCTGACTAAAATCTTCAAGGGTGACTGTAGTTCAAGGTACAGCTGTTAAACAATTAAGCAATTCAGGGCACTTGGATTTTTTTTTTAAGGTGGAAAGTAGAAAAGTTTTGTTTGGCAAGTATTTCTCCCTCTCGTATTATCAGCAAGCTGATCTGTTGCTCTGTGCAGTCCGTATCATGATTTATATGAAAGTCACGCTTGCCCTGTCTTCTGTGTTTGTTATTTTTTTTGAAATGTACTTTGTGGGAGGAAGTTCAACAAAACACTATATTTTCAACTGGGGCTTGAGCTTTCTGACTTCCGTCTCTACGGCTTTTAATTGTGCAAGAATAAGCCCAAATATCGGCCCTGCCTTGTTCACATGCTGCAGTTGGACTAGAATTACAGAGCACTTCAGTTTCTTCTTTTGACTTCACCTTGTATTTGCATGTGGTGTGCCTTACATTCATGCACAGACTCTCTTTCCATAGTCTAGAATCTGGGTTTTTTTTTTAAGTATGAGGGAGCTTTAACCAACTGGGTAACTTCTGGTGCTACAAGAAAAGGAGTATAATTTATTACTGCTCCCTTCAGCCGGTTGCTCAATCTCCTCATGCGTAGAACTGAGATCACCCAAATTCCGAGGCCGTATAGGATGTGACTGTTTGCAGACATCGCTGCTGTGACGTGAATGATCTGGGAAGTCACTTTGCTTCCCACGACCAAATGATCTTTTTGATAATTGATAATTTGATAAGGAGTTGAGTTCGATGATCCTCGTGGGTCCCTTCCAACTCAGGATATTCTATGATCCTAATTAAAGCTTTTAGTAGAGGGAATTATGGCAAACCACGTGGTTGACTGAAAGCATGTGAGTAATCCGTTAATAACCAGTGAACCAATCTAAGCTTGGAGTGGTGTCCCCCTTGAGTGTTTGTGCTGGAGGCCTAGCAGTGGTGCTCACGTAGCCTGAGAGAGGAAGCTGTGCTATTGCAATATGCATTTTTTAACGTTTCCTCTTGCAGTCAAGATGTTGAGATCACTTAGTAGTTGTTGGAAGTGCTGCTGTGGCTTCAAAGACTTTGGTAACTTGGGAATCCTGTAGAGATGCTTTTATCTCCCTTTATGATGGCTTTGAGGAAAAGATGATACAGGTTGTGCTAACACTGGTAGAGAGCTTACTAGGCACTCTCTTATCTAATCATGGACTTTAAAATATTTTTGCCTTTCCTGTTAGCCTTATAGAACTTGCTACTTTCTTGCTGAGAGTAAAAATATGCTAGAAGCAGGATACCCCACGTAGGGACAGGGTAGAGCTCTTTAGTACTGCTGCTTTGAAGTGTTTAACTGCTGTCGGTGCTCATAAACTAACATTTTCAAGCCTGAATGGCAGCAGTTAAGTTCTGGTACGTGTGTATGTAGGTGTCTAAAGAAACCAAGTGACTCGAGTATGGATGATCCAGTGATGTTCCTTCTCTATGGCAAAATGATGGAGCAGATGCACAGTGGAGATCTGTGGGCCCTGGAGGGGTGGTGGTGAGAGGAGAGCTGCACAGAGTGGATGTTCTCTCCACAGAGATGGATTAAGAGGGCAGAGGGTTCTGTCACGGAAGGTTGGCATGAAATTGTCCCTTAATACTTACTGTAGTTCTTGAGAAATCCTCATTGCTCAGAAATGCTCGAACGCATGACTGGTTACAAAAAACCAACCAGCTAACATAAATATCTGTCCAATTGCACAGAGTTTCCAGCTGATCTACAGTGTGTCATAGAGAGTTATAAAATATGTGATTTTATGAATTAATTGTAGCCTTTGGAGTAGTTCCAGGTTATTTTCATATATATATATGTGTGTGTGTGTGTATGCTATATATGTACTATTTCAACTGAGCTTCTGCACATCTCATTACTCCCTGCCTTTCCCACCCCCAGTGTAGCTCTGCCTATTCCTTCTGAGTATCAACTGGTAAAAGCTTAAGTTGAATGGAATCTACAAATGGTCTGAGGTGATTAATGCAGCAAGCTGACCAGAACCTGAGTTGAGTTTTTCATCTGATTTAAACTGAAGAACCTGGCATTGTCACTTCACAGTAACACAGTGTATTTGTGAGAGTCGTGCAGTTGTAACCTGTGGAAGTGGGTCGAGAGCTAGTCTCTGCTGTCAAGGAAGGAGTGATTTGTATGTTTACTAAAATGCTTGTCCTCAAGTAGTTTTGAAGTGTTTTGAAATGTTGAGGTTACTCAATATCCATTGTGATAAGTGACTGAAATGAAGTGAAATGGCCAAGATGTCGCAGCAAGTGAGTGACAAAACACAAGTGGGAACCTGGTTTGTCTCAGGGTGTTGTGGCCATGGTCACGAGGCACATGGCTTCTGCAGAGCCCTGCTCTTCCGTGTCTGCCTCACAGCAGGTCGGGAGGGTGAAGGGCCCAGCTTTGGCATGGTCTGACGTGGCTCTGGTAATTAGCAGGAGGGTTCTTCTACCTTCCAGGAGAGAAGGTGGCTCTGAGGAAGGGTAGAGCGGGGACCAACCTGTTATTGCACACTACAAATGCATGTAATGGGTAGCAGGAAATGTAAAGCTGTGGTGGGCAGTCATTTAAAAGGTACTGCTGCTTGATTCCCAAAGGCTGCAGGAGCTTGGTGCTGAGAGCTTGTGGTTAACAGAAGGGAAGTGTTTATGTATAAACACTTGCGTTGCCCAGGAACTTGATAAATTGTGGTGGTTTTAAAAGGCCTAATGATGCATCCTGAGATGTTGTAGCTCCCTCGTTAAGGTGTATTCTCTCATCGTTCCTCTCCCACATAGCTGCATGGTTTCTGCTTCTGTGCAGACCTTGCACTGTACTGTACACAGACATTTGATCTCCCCTCCACAAGCAGTTGTATAAATGAGCATCATTTAGGATTGATACAAGAGATTTTGGACAAAGTGCATCACGAGGAGCTACGTGTATGTAGTATTATGTAAACAGATGTCCTAGCTTCTGCTGCAGTTGAACATTATTCAAAGCCTGCCTGGATTGTACCTTTTTCAAAGGTAAACATTTTCCATGTCTCAATGTAAATGCAGTAATTTTGGTCCAGCTTGGAGGCAGCGTATTAAATTTTCATCAGTGTATTTGAGAGAGTATTAAACATAAATTGATACAGTGCCTTGTGTTGTTTAAAGGGTAAAAACCAAAATGCCTGTGCTGCAACAAAATGAAGTCTCCTGCCTATCTGGGGAAGCTAAACAAGAATTAGTAACTTCTGCAAAGTTTAGGCTTTTCTGGCAAGTGTTTTGACAAATTTAAGCACTCAAAATTACCTACTGCATTAGGTGAGTGAATAACTGAGTAGCTGTATCTTGTGTGTCTTACAGCATGCAGCAAAAATTTGCTATAGTCTTGTTCCTCTTGCTTAACAGAACTATATTTGCCTTCAAAAATAAACATGCTGGTATTGGAAATCGTTGGTAATAGGTTAATTCAATGATAGCTTGTTCTCACGGCCTGAACTTAGGTAATTGCTGCAGTGTGAAATGCAAGTTTAAGTTTAGTCCGAGTATCATTCTGTATTAGAAGGTCATGTCTTCCCTTTGCTAGTGAATAAGCTGCACTTGGTGATGATAGATGGAAAAGATTAACCTTAGTATATTAGCAGTGTGATGGTTGGCCGCAGTTGCACTAGGAAGCATCACCACCTCAACGATGTGCTAACGTGAGATTCATTAAGGATTTTAAGATATCTGTTCTTGAATGGAAATGTAGAGACCCGCTTTTGCTCAAGACAGCAAGAGGTATTTTACTGCAGAAAGATTGTGTGGCTATTTTTAGCTGCGGGTACTGGTGAGGTAGAACAGAATATTTTTAGAGCTGTAGAAAATGCAGCCACTCAAGCTGGGTTCTGTTTTTTTTTTCACTCTAGTGCTATAGGGTTTTTCCAAAGTAAAGAATAAAATTAGTATCAACTGGTTTTTTTATGTATCATTATTATTACTTCTCTAGACAATTAATATATTACCTCTATGTATATACCATCATATAGAATATGAAGTGTTTTGGTTCTGTGAATTATAGTATACACTAAACCAGCTTTTGCTCAACATATTGAGAATTTGTTGCTCACGTGAAACGTTGAACAAAATAACCAACCAGCAAGACGTAGTTGGGTCACTCTCACTTAATCTGTACCAATCCCACGTGCTGTTTGGATGGTTCTGTGAATGAGGTAAGCAGAAAATCATTCAGGAAGCCGTAGGGATAGCGAGTTGGTAAAAAGAATAGTTTTGAAGAAGAAACTGTAATGGTTTTGCAACTTCTTAGGTGCTTTAGAGCATGTTGTGTCAACATTGGGGGACTACAGGGACAATAGGCCTGAGCTTGTGCTGGTTCTTAGTAAGTATGTGTACATGTTTAAGAGAAAATGAGTGTTTTGTTCATTGCCTTTCCCTGATTTAAGTTGGATGAATGAAGTAGTAACTACTGCTGCCCATCCCTTCCCCCTCTTCAGCACTCCCTCAAAAATGGTGAGATTCCAGTGAGATGAGAAGTGTGTTTGATACGGCTCCTCTGAAACTATTCTTGTTGACACCCATTTAATTACACAAGTCTGCTTGAAAAGCATTATATTATACTTTCAAAAGCTGCCCTTTCAGATTGCTGAATTATTCAGGATTTTCTGTTTTAGCAGCAAGGTAAAGCAAGGCTTGAGATTCAGGCTATTGACAAAAACATTACTGTGCCTTTTGTATTCAAAAAGCCAAAAGAAGTCCGGTAGACTTTTATATATTGGTACCTTCTTTCTGAGACTGCAAAGGAAACTTAACCTATAAACAAACCACCTTAGACTCATCCTCCAAGCTCTGGACCATTCAGGGAGTGCTAAGGAAAAGGTTATAACATTTAATAGTTTATAGTTATGGAAAAAACCCAAATCACCCCCCCCAAAACCAACTTGCTTAGGAGTGTTCATACGAACTCTGTTGTCCTGGCTGGCTTCCAGCTTTATTAGTTGATAAATTCTATTTTAATCCTCTCAGTTTTCAGTTGGAGATCTATTTTTTGCCTTTCTTTTGTTCAATAATAACAGTTGTTTGCAGAGCGTAGCTGCGTGGTTTTAGCCATCAGGACGATTTTCTCTTACAAAACTATGTATTTGCATGTTTCTGGTTTTAATCATGCTCCCGAACTTGAAAACATATGTTTGACTTGTCAGGACCTGTTTGGTGTTCTTCAACACAGCAGATAGGGCAGATGAATTAATAGAAATCTGTTAGCTTTTCGACACTCTTAAATGCCAGATTTCTGTGTCTCTTGTGTGAGAAATGCGAAGTTCTTAGAAACTGAGGAGTTTGTATGGTCACGGATGAGCTTGGAAGCTCTGTAGTTAATAGTTAAGCTGTGAAATTGATTCTGTTTAATGTGTTTTATTAAAGTTTTCGTGCATTGTTTGTAGGGTAAGTAGATCTAGAAAGAACAGAGATAGGGCTGTAAAAAGATTGGGTAAAAACACAGGGGAGAAGGTTAGAGAAAGCCACGAAGTAAAGACATTGCTCATCTCCCTTCCAGAGGCTGCTGTTGGTTTTATTTACTACATATCCTTCTTCCTCCTAGATAAACCCCTGATGCCAAAGCAAGGATCCCCCTTAACTTGCCTCTTCTGTGTCTCTCGTGCCTCCTGGAACACGTCCCCCTCCCAGTCTTGGTTTGCAATAGCACACGAGGCAGCCAAAGAATCGAGCCACTTGGTTTCCAAGTGTAATCTTCATGAAGCTGTTGGTGTTTCCTTGCCATCTTTACCTGACCTCTGCTTGAATTCACGTGCCATGGTTTTGCAAGGGGAGGATGTGTTTTACCCCTCTGTCCTTCCCACAGCCTGGCTGCCAGCGCCTGGCTGATTGCGGCACGGGGAGCTGCGTTCCCTGCAGTGCGGGCGGCCGAGAGCTTGTCCTGCTGTGGTGGTGTCAGAGTGGCAGCTACAGCATCGTAGCAGAAAGCTAAAAACTGGAAGTAAAACTTTAACCACCACAACCCCTGTAAAACTTACCCTGGGCTTTCAAACGTGGGAGCTGAGTACCAAAGATGATGGAGGGGAGCATCTCCCTTGTGATGAAAGGCTGAGGGAGCTGGGGCTCTGCAGCTTGGAGGAGACTGAGGAGTGACCTCATTCATGTTACAAATCCATACAGGGTGGGTGTCAGGAGGATGGAGTCAGGCTGTGCTCAGTGATGGGCAATGACAGGACAAGGGTCAACAGGGACAAGCTGGAACAGAAGAGGTTCCAAAGCAACACAAGGCAAAAGTTGTTCCCTGTTGAGGTGAGGGAGCACTGGCAGGGGCTGCCCAGATGGGCTGTGGAGGCTCCTTCTCTGGAGACATCCCACCCCAGCTGGATGAGTCCCTGTGTGCCCTGCTCTAGGTGCTGCTGCTCTGGCAGGGAGGTGGCACTGGATGAGCTTTCCAAGTCCCTTCCAGCCCCTGAGATTCAGTGATTAATTTTTGTTCTTGGCCTCTGTGTTAAACTGATCTATTTGTTCTTTGCGTGGTTTGTTCTTGCCATTTCTTAATGTTGTGCTGCATGTAAAAATTCAAATCATGTCTTTCTAATGAACTGAAATGTGCCTGTTCCTAAAGGTTGGACTTGCATATGGTAGCACACACGGAATTGATTAAATTTGTTCATTTTCCAGTTGGCGGTTATACGTCCAAGGGGCAAAGCTGGATCCTGATACTAGTTGAAGAGCTTTAACTTTCTTTTGGAGTCATGTAACTTCTTGTCAATCTTCCTCTGTACTAATCAATCTGTCAAGAGTTTGAAATCCTTTGATTGGCTTTTGGATTATGTTTGCCTAATTAACAAGTTCTTCCTTCTTTGCAACTTGGCCGTGCTCCCGTGGTAATCGCACTGATTGCTTGTACACAAAAGCAATGTATTGAAAACACAGCATGTGGATGTTAATGCTGTTCTGCAGCTAGGAGAGCATCAAGCAGCATGTGGGGAGGTACGTCTCTGATCGCTGAGGACCACTCAGCTCATGGACTTTTGCTTCAGTTACTAAGATTAGTGCGTATGAGGCCAGCATAAGAAACAACTCACACACAAACTTCACAGAAGTTGGAAAAGACCTGTAAGATCACTGAGTCCTGTCTCTCACTTCACACTGCCAGGCCCATCACTAAAGTAAACCATATCCCTCAGTACTTCATCTACATGTCTTTTGAACGTCTCCAGTGGTGATGACTCCACCATCTCCCTGTGCCGCCTGTTCCAATGCTTAACAACCATCTCAGGGACAAAGTTCTTCCTAATGTCCAATCTAAACCTCTCCTGGTGCAACTTGTGCCCATCTCCTCTTGTTCTATGATTTGTTACTCGAGAGATAAACCACCCCTCACTACAACTCACCTTCAGGTAGTTGTAGAGACTGATCATGTCTCCTCTCAGCCTCCTTTTCTCTAGGCCAAACATCCCCAGCTCCCCTCAGCTGCTCCATTTTTGGTCTAAACTATCAGTGTTAAAACCAGCTGACCAACCAACCACCTGCCCTCCCCCCTGACCTCAAAGCCTTCCTTCTTGCCTTCTTCATGTTAGGTGGCTTCTAGTTAAGAGTAAGTTCATTAACTTAATGGTAATGCTTATGTTTCTGTGGTACCTGTAACTGTTAGGAGTTTGAAGTGGCTACTTGTGTTGCAAGAAGTTTTGATTCAAGCAGAGGTTATTTCTTACAAATGTGCTAAAACTACAGCTCATGAGAAGTGGAGTTGTGGAAGCTCTCATGTCAGCACCGAAGAACGTGAGTTTTAATTTTCTGCCATTTCAACTTATAATGCTTCAATTCTGCCAGTGCAAGGGCATGATGGAACTGAATATAAAACCTAGAAACCCCCTTTTCAAGATCACATATCACTGTTTAGCAAAAATAAGTCTTGTGATAACACCAGCCAGTAATGAGTGGAGGAAAAGGGCTGAGTTTTGGAACCTTTGCTGGTTTGGTCACAGTTATTTTGCTCCTCCCTTGTTTCTAATGCTTACACAAATCCCTCTTCCCTGCTTGAGTCTTTAAATTGGGATTCTACAAAACCAAACAAGCAAGAAGATGAGCAGTTGAAAGGGGAAAAGATTGCTTGGGAAATTTGGGTTTAGACCTTTTCTTTTGGTAACTTCTGTTTAATTTCTTCGGATAATTAAGTTTTCAATGAGGGTAGCATTAGTTAAATGTTCAGCAGTCTTGTCCTTTAATTAAAGATGTTGAGAGTTCACAGAGACCTTCCAGAACTTTTCTAATAAAGTCAAAGCTGACAATTTCTAGGGTAAAGCAAATAATACCTGGGAGGAAAGTAAACCCAACAGATTAAAACCTCATTGAACCATGTGAAAATACGAAGCGATACCTTGAATTCATTCAGTTCTCTGTCTGCAGGACATGGACTTTGCTAATTCACCTTCTGTTGCTTACAGTATTTAATCCTGATCTTTCAATTTATAACTAAAAATAGGTATGAAATTCAATTGAAGGCCAAATATCAGAACAGGTTTTCATTGTTAATTGTATACATTGTGTTTGTATTTCCTGCAGTTTCTTCCACTGTGGTAACACGACTGACTGTCATCTGAAGCCCTGAGTGTTTCTCATTTGAAGAAATGCTATTGAAAATGTGTTAAAATAAAAATAGGTGCTGGATGATGTAGCTTGAGCCTCTGAATGTTTGCTTGAGGCTGCAGGTCGCACCCCAGCCCAGATGGGGCTTTTGGACAGTACAGAACCACTTACTACTATTGGGGGGTGGGGAAGTAGATGCAAATAGAAATACAAAAAGTTATTTTTATATCACCTAATGCTTTAAGAAAGAGTTACTATTGCTAATGCTTTCACAGAAGCTGCTCTTTGGTATGTATTACCCAGCCTTGCCCACCTAGCTTTAAAGCTGCTGCTGCTGAGCTGTGTGTGGTTGTTGCATATAATGTAATGAACCATACAGACCTTGTGGCATTGTCATACAAGAAAGAGAGAAATGTATTTTTGTGAGATTGCTGTTGTTAATATTGATACTAAGTCAATGTCTATTCTATTGTTGGTTCCAACCTACCACATGCTGTTTTTAACAAAATATGTGAAGTATCACCCTGAAGTGTTCACTCATCTGTCACTCAAGGATGAGTCAGGAAATGTATTATAGTAAAACAAAGACTGATAAATTTATTCTGTTTAATATCCAATATAGTTATACAGAACCTTATGAAATTAATAAAAGTAATGAAATTGAATGGCAGACTTCCTTACAGCTTTAACTTTGGTACCTGTGTTGATGAGGATGTTGAAGAGTTCATTGAGGAGAGGCTTCTCTCTTTGAGTATTTGAAAGCCCTTTTCGTTGCTGTTGTGTTTGGTCCTGTACTGCAGTGGTGCCTGTAGTCCTGGTGAGGGGATGTGTTTTGGTTATAAGCACTGTTTTGAAGATGTTGAACCTGCCTTTGATTTTCAGCAGGTGCATTAATTCTTAAGTAGTGTTTGTTTAGTTAGGGAGTGTTATGGCACAGAGCTGAAGGACTGTAAAACCGGATCTCATGCCTGTGTATCTCATCAGTGGTTTGCATGTGATATATTTGGTGCATTTAACTCCATAAAATACCTTACTGAGAGGTGAGAAGTCACATATGTTGTGCTCTCAGTCACTCTGTGTACTCTTACAGGCTAATCCATGACGTTGTGCATTAAAAGAAGTAAAATGTGATTGATAAAAATGCCTGAGAATTTTGTTTTATTTAATATCAGTGAACATTTAGCTTTAACTTACCACAACTGATAGAGAGTCTTAAGCTGGTTTGCCTCAGCTTTGCTGTTATCTGTATCATTCCTCTATCCTTCACTTGCATATACAGTTTGTTCATTGTGGTTTTATTTACAGGAGGGTTTAAATGGCAGCTTTCTTGTTGCCTCACAGATTGCTCGCAGGAGCAGATGTATGCCATGCTGTTGGGCTTGCTATAAAAATGTGTGTGTGTGCGTATATATATGTAGACACTTGAATGAAAGGAGATGGTTGTGTTGATTATTCTGTATTTGCTGTTTTTAAAGTGTTGATCTCTTGTTTTCTTCTAGCATCAGATAATAGTCAGCGATTTCGAGAAACCTGCTTTGCATTTGCACTGACGCCACAACAAGTGCAGCAGATCAGCAGTTCCATGTGAGTGAGTCTGATCAGTAACACAGGGTGCAAGGAAAAGGAAATCTTAAAAAAGGAACTAGCTTACCATAGCTTTCATTTTGAAATGGGATCCTAAAAAGACACAGGTGTGTGTGTGTGTGTGGTGCCTCACAGAATGCTCTGCTGGGGCATTCTTCTCTCCTTTGTGTGTAAGCTGATGGAGAGGAAAAGGATGAGGAAGAGAGGATTAAATACCACCACAGTCCAGTGATTATTGGGCAGGTTTCTCCTGTACTAAGCACTGTACAAACACATCACTCGCCTTCCTGCAGCCTTTTCACAGCAGCAGTCAGATCCTTTGTCAAGTCCTATGTTTATTTCTTATAAAGATGGCACTTTATAGCCATCCATCAGAATTTTCTTTATAGTATTAAAAAAAAAGGGAATAGTAGAGGTCAGGTGAGAATGTGATTGATTTCTTTACCTTGAACACAAAGTGTACCTTCTGGTGAGTGTGGTGGTTTGACTGACCAGGGCAACAGTGTGGTAGAAACCACATGTACCAGAAAGTGGGGTGAACATACAGCAAACTCTGAGGAAATATAGATGCACTTGTTGTGTAAACAATGTGTTTTAACCGGTGTTCTGTTGTTTCCAGGGATATTTCTGGGACCAAATGTGACTTCACAGTACAGGTCCAGCTAAGGTATGTTTTTGTATCACCTATTTTCGATGCTGTTGTGTTTTAAAATACATCAGATGTGTGCTACCCAGCAGGTCAGGCTTTCCTGTATGGAGAAGAGTCTCATCTTGTTGTTTTCTTGAGAAAAGCTTGCTGTTGGCTGCTTTCAAAAGGGCAGACTTAACTACTTCTCCTTGTTTATATGCAGCTTCAGTTAGGTTGTATGAATGTTCCCTTCTTTAGCCCCTGTCTGGCAGATCCCAGGTGCCTGGGCCTTCAAAATCTATGTGCAAGGAGGGTTGTTTTCCCAAGCAGAGACATCAAACGTGGTATTTCCTGGGCATGGCAACCCAAAGTCTACTCTTCTGTAGGCAATGAGAGGCAAAATGTTGGGAATCATCATCTTAACCTGCTCATTGTTTTAAAGGTTTTGACAAATGCACTGTTAATTGATGTTAATTGATGAAATGTATCCCTGGGGATTCTGCAGAGGACTGTGAGCAGAGCCCGTGTCAAAAACTGGCTGTCCTGCCTTTCATCCTCCTGGTGGTGTCTGCATAGTGAGTTGTTCACTCACCAGACAGAAAGCCATTGCTTCTGTGCCTTGCTTGTTAGGATCCCTTCTGCTGATCAGCCACTTGGGTGGACTTGGCGTGGGGTCAGATGGATGAAGGGATGAGGAGGGCGTGAGGGAAAACAGGGGCTGANAATGGGAGGCAAAATGTTGGGAATCGTCATCTTAACCGCCTATTGTTTTTAAAGTTTTTGAAAAATGCACTGTAATTGATGTTAATTGATGAAATGTATCCCTGGGGATTCTGCAGAGGACTGTGAGCAGAGCCCGTGTCAAAAACTGGCTGTCCTGCCTTTCATCCTCCTGGTGGTGTCTGCATAGTGAGTTGTTCACTCACCAGACAGAAAGCCATTGCTTCTGTGCCTTGCTTGTTAGGATCCCTTCTGCTGATCAGCCACTTGGGTGGACTTGGCGTGGGGTCAGATGGATGAAGGGATGAGGAGGGCGTGAGGGAAAACAGGGGCTGAAGGTAGTTGCCTCTTTTTGAGAGCAACAACCTCTGAGGCTCAGCTGTGCTGAGTAGCTGTACCCTGATGTGATGGTACATGCAGGTCCCCTGGAAGAAATCCAGTGGAGTTGAGAGGCTCATGCTGGTCTTTTGAATGCTTATTGTCCATAATCTTGGCCTGCACATGTTTTTTAGGACAAGGAAGGGTGTGTCTTGGGTTTCAGCAGCAAGTAAGCCAGTCTGAACTTAAGTCAATAAATAAAAGTGTCTGAACTGAGGGAAGAGGCTTGACATAGGCACGAGGACAGCATTTGATGCCGTGGCTAAGCAGCTGTCTGCCTTATTGCAGTTGGAGGAGGGACAGTTGAAGGGACTGTGTATTTTGTCCTGTGTGAAACCTGGGTCTTGGATCAAGAGGTCAGGCTGAAGAAGTATTAAGGAAGAAATTCAGGTTTTGTAATACGAACCTACAAATCTGAATGAGTCAGAGTCAGTGTGAGGAATTCAAGAAGGCAGAGGAGGAACTTACAGCCATCTTGATCCAAACCTGTAATTTTAGGGAGCTTTTCTGCTTAATAATCCATACAGCTAATTTGAGGACTGTGTTTAGCAAGATCTGTCATGCTTTCATAACTCAGTGGGGAAAAAGAAAATCCTTCTAGGAAGAGATGATCTTGAAATCACTTTAGAAGTGAAAGATGATGGAAGCTCTTTTCTTTTAGGTTTTGTTTATCAGAAACCAGTTGTCCACAAGAAGATCACTTCCCACCCAATCTGTGTGTGAAAGTAAATGGGAAACCATGCAGCCTTCCAGTAAGTAAGATGTTATTTTGATATGCTTATTTGGATAGTGTTACTTGGAACTGTCTGCCAGAAATCAGCCTGAGAATTTATCCTAACCTTTGTTTTCACATTTTGGAGCTATTTGAATGAAGATGGATAGATGAAGGGGGAAGATAGTTAAGGGGTTTATTTCTCAGGAGACTAACCAGTAGATTCAGAAGATTTATTTCCAGAAACTGTGATGGTACATTCTTGTTTGACAGATATCCAGGGAGTGTATTTTGGAGGTCACCTGTGCAGGGAACAGATCACCACTGGCCAATGGGATAAAGAGAAACCCGCCGGTGCAGTGAAGCAGCACACAGGATTAGACTGGTCAGCGTTAGCCAGGCAGGTTGTACAGCAGTACTGAGAAAAGAGAGATGGTAGAGGTACCTTTTAATATTCCATGGGCAGGGTTAGGTTCTGGAAAGTGTGAGGCTCTGTGTAAGGAGAAGGGACTTGTTGAACACCTGATACTTTGTTGTCTGATACGTATCTCTCAATCTAAGAGGAGGTCTGGTTCAGGTGAGACACAACTTTTATTGGGGCAGGGTTGTGGTGATGAAAGGGGGAGAAAGCAAAAGCAGTATTTGGTTTTGTTTTTTTTTTTTTCTTTTGCTGAGGGGAAAAATGCTTTTGGTTTCTAGGGCTATCTTCCACCAACCAAAAATGGTGTTGAACCAAAGCGACCTAGCCGACCAATCAACATTACCTCACTCGTCAGGTTATCCACCACGGTACCAAACACAATCGTCGTGTCATGGACTGCAGAGATTGGAAGAGTAAGTAACTTCTGATACATTATGCTGTCTAAAGCTTACTAGTTTCTGCTTTGGCATCTGTTTGAAGGATTTGAAAGATAAGCAAGTTTAATTGTGCAGAAAATAGTTCATGGTTTAGCAGTAGACTGTTCCTTCTTTTGACCGTTTCCTTAGATCTGTAGCCCTCACATTTCTTGGTGTGCTTCTCCCTCTTTGTGCCCCCCATCTTTGTGACTCACTGAGGACCCAGATAATAAAAGTCAAGACATCTTCTAAAACTTCATTTTTGTTTTGGCTTTGGACTTCAAGCTCTCCCTGATTTTTAGGGACTTGACAAACTTGATCTTGGCTTCAACTTGTAACCAGCATGTGACGTTGGTTACAGAGTGGTCTTTTGTAACTGCAAATGTGGACACAAAGCATAGCAGCTCAGCAGGACTCAGGAGATTTAATTTGCCTTTTTACATTTCTGTTCTAAAAACTGTATAACAATATTAAAAGAAAATGTGTTTTTCTATCTTCTTTGTGTCTGTGGGGAGAATGTCACAATATACTGGACTAATTAAATACAGAATATGCTGCAGAAAGTTACTTCCACAAATTAGGCTCTGAATTATTGGACTGCTTTCACTGATGACAAAATACCTGCCAGAGAAGCATTACAGAGTCAACATGTACTTGCAGAATGGTGGCTTTGCTATTGCAACCATCCTGTTTTTAGAAGTCCTGAGAATTGCCCTGAGATGAAACCTTGTCCAAGAAATTTGTGAGTGTGCAAAGCCCAGGATTCCTGAACCAGTGTGGAAAAATGCTGACAGCCCAATGGTGCACAGTAACCAGTTAGAAAACATCCCGCTGGTATTTCATGAGGGATTTCTTGTGGAGTGTGAAACAGTCTCCATTCAGGTTGTAGAATAAACAAGGGCTCAGTGATTTTGTTTTAAAACCTTATTTTGTCTAGTGAGAGCTGCAAGTGTCAGAAATAACCCAAACAGGTTCATTTTTAAATGCTTTACTTTGCAGAAATGCCCAAATGGAAGTTGCCGAACCCTGGTGATTGCTCTGCCCACGGTGCTGCCTTTGTGCTTAAGAATGCTAGTGAGGATTTAGGGAAAAGAGATGTCACAAGTCTTCCTGGACTCTGAGCTCTAGTCTCTTGTGAACTAGCTGCCTTCTCAGGCTACGTAGATACTTCAGTTGTAAAAAGCATCTCCTTAGACTTCTAGCCTGCAATACTGAACTGAAGAGAGTGGCAGATTCTTAGTGTACATCACAAGAATCAGATGCCAGTCAAAACTTCCCCACTCATGGGATGTAATGCTTCCTAAAGGGATTGTTTGAACACCCTGGCAGTTAAATGTGAAGGATCATTCTGTATTTGGATGTGCTTGTCTAGTATAACATTTGAATTCCCTTCCTCTTCTTCCCTTAAGAGTCAGTTGCGTGTCTCAACTGGTGTACTCTACCTTTCCTGAAGTCATCATTGTGATTTTTACATAATCTGTTTCAAGAGCCTTCTGTACAAGATGCCTTGGGCAAGTTCCTAGCTTTGTAGATCCAAGCTGTCAGTAAATAATTTCACAATGTTAATTAGCATTTTTCTAACTTCTCTACTAATTGAGGCATTAAACAAACAAGTGAAAGCAGTAGTGGTTTTTAACGATGTGAGAAGCATTTGTTGTAAGGATGAAATATTTAAAGTGTGTGCTGTTTCAATTTGTGCAGTTTTACAGTGAGATCTGCTACTGAAATCCCATCTTCAGACTCTGGTGGCAGCCTGTAGAAAGGATGGTAGATGTCACAATTGTCTGGATACTTTTGTCAGTGGAAACATCCGTGGCAGTTGCTGGGTGAAGACTGTTGGTTTTCAGTTTGAAGCGTATGAGTGTAGCTACAGGTTTAGTGAATATTGTTTACATCAAAAAGCAATCGCTGTACCCTCATGTGAGAACGTGAATATTCTCCTTTCCATTTTGACGGTGGGAGGGGAGATATCACATTTTTAGAAAGACAGTTATTACCTGCTGTTGTTAGCAGCTTCCAGGAGAAATGAGAGCTTCGGAAATGCCAGGCTGTGGTTTGAAATCAGTGAGTGAAGCCAGGAAGAGCACTCTGCCATTCCTGCTCATCCCTCAAGGGAAGGAAGGCTTACCCTGCTTATAGGGGAGCTGGCAGGGTTGATGTTTGGTCTGCATCTGACCTACTTGTACACCAAATGATTTTCTGCAGTGGCCTAAGTGAACATCCATGACAGGAATAAGGAGTGTGTGCATGGTCTGTTCTGCTGAGACTGAGGCAGGGGGAAGTGACCTTAACCTCTTCCAGAGGGGAAGGACAGGCGGTGGGGAGTGATGACTTCTTGCCCACTCCAGCTAGGTTCACTGAAGTACATCTTGGCCTCACTGAACTCTTGAACTCTTTAACTGCTTTACTTGTGCTATGCTTTGACAGTGAAGCTAGCATTTCATAGACAGTAAGTGCAGAGAGGTGAGAAAAGGAAAGCTGAACAGTGCTTCTAAGCTGAGGAGGGAATACTGCAAATGATTGCATCTTTTGAAGAGGCATCACTGCTGATTTTCTTATTTTTAAAGCAAAATAAGGTTTTATTTAAAAGAAAAAAGAAGTGTTGATGCTGTTTGACCTGACAGCTTCCCTTAAATGTGATGACACAACTGCAGTACTCAACATCAATGTAAAATCACCCACCTTCAATGGGCTGTAGCCTATATGTCCCCAGTTAGATTTAAAACTTCCAGAAGTGTCCTGAATGCTGCTTTAATAGCTTGGTTTGCAGCTAAATCTAATCTCAGTGAGGCGTGAAGTCACTTTTGTTGGGTGTCTTAAAAGTCCATCCGTGTGAACTCTCTGCAGCCCCATGGGCTTTCTCTGCAAACTTTGCCATCCAGAGTCTTGTAACTGCTGTGCCCTGGAATCACATAAGCAATTGCATAAGCATTATATAAAATACAAGCTGCCTTTTGATGAAAAAATGGTTTTGACTTGTCTCTTTTTGTTGTGTTTCCTAGAACTATTCCATGGCAGTCTATCTGGTAAAGCAACTGTCCTCCACAGTGTTGCTGCAGAGGTTGCGAGCGAAAGGAATCCGGAACCCTGACCATTCTCGAGCACTGAGTATGTCTGATGCACTGCTTGCTTCCAAAGGGAAAGCTAGCTTTTGTAAGAGGAGATTTGAAATAGGAGCATACGAACTGAGCTTTGGACTTCCTACAATTCTCTGGGTTTTGAGAATCTGATAGTGGTGTTCTTTGTATTCAGTTCCAATTCAAAGACTCAGAAGCCTTTGTTTGTACTAGGAGCCAGTCCAGGAACCCTGTTGACACTGTGAAGGGAAAAAATGCAAGAGAATCTCTTTCAGTTCAGCCATACTGGCTTTGTTTTTTTGGAGCAGAACAACTGTATTTATATAGTTAACTGGTAATTCAGTACCTCTGGCAAACTGAACTAAATGCCTTGATACTGAACCTTAATGCTGACATGCTGGAGGAAGGTCTCCATCAACACAGTTACTGTGCCTTTGGCACAGCACTGAGGGATGAGCTCCTGGAGAGAGTGTCTAGCACAGTGCTCCTCCCAACCCTCTTCCAACTGTGTGTGAGGGTTGCCACTTGATTGTTTTCTCTGACAGGTAGATGTTGGTGTAAGTTTATGTAATAGAAATGCAAGCAAAAACTGCTGTGTGCTTCTTGTAGGGGAGAGAGGGTGGAAATACCAACACCTGACAGCTATTAGTCATACTCTCTACTGTTCAGATAACGTGTGTCATACACAGCACAGCACCTCGTCCAGAGGCTGGAGATTAGCCTACCAGTAAATGTTCCAAAGCCCAGTATGTATGGTGCTGGCCATTAGCTTGTGCTAATGCAATGTGATGATTTAAATGCACAAAAATGCAGAGAGTTTCCAGTGGCTGCTGCTCTGTATATACAAGGTGAGAATAAGGGTGTAAGTCCAGTTGTGGAGCAGGAAGAAGATTTGCTTTTCAGTTGTAAATCACAGGATTGCTTGAGGAGTGCTTCAGAGGTTTGCAGTGGTGCTGGTCCCTGCGAGAGTTCCTAACACACTTGTTTCATGTGCTTCAAGTGTTCAAGTCAACGTGGCTCATCTTGTCAGTAGATTTTAAATAACTGTCAAGCACAAAGCTGTATGTTTTAAGAGAGACATCTCTGTGTAAATAAATTTTCTGGGGATCTTGATTTGGGATGAGCTTTTCCTGCTTTTCTTAAGTCTTGTCAGTACCATGTTTCTAGGGAGTAAGGACTGCTTACTGTTGTGTGAGTCTGAAACAGTGGTCACTGGTGCTTGCTTCCAGTGGGTATGACACACTGAAAGATTAGCACACAGTTTCAAACTTGTTTTATTTCTTTATCATCCAATTTGTGTTTCAAATCAACTGCAAATGAAACCTTTTCTTCTTTCAAACAACAGTTAAAGAGAAACTGACTGCGGATCCAGACAGCGAAATAGCAACAACAAGCTTGAGAGTTTCTCTTCTCTGTCCAGTAAGTGGGGTTTTTTTAATTCCTTTAAAACTTGATCAAAAAATGTGGCTGTTCTGGGACATGTGTGTGGTAGAGGATAGCTTGTGTTTAACTGTGTGTTATCTTGGTGCTGGAGTTACCTGTCAATGTGTCTAAGCGTGTGATATACCTCTGAGAAAATGAGCATTCCATTAACCTGAAACTGCTATTAGGAGTTACCTGTAAGCATACCTTTAAATCTGCCACTTGATCATCTGAGTGTGCAGTTTGGGTTGTGATGAAACCACTGTCACTGGTAAGGCAGATGAATCTGCAGTTGAAGCATGGAGAGTCTTTGAAGTGAAATTGGGTGTATGCATCTGTACACTTTTCAGTATCTAATAACCTTGGATTGAAAACAACACAGTGTTTTGTTCAAACAAGATTTGTTCCAAATTTGAAGTGGAAGTTCCAAGGAATATTGAAGTGGCAGAGATGTGCTGTGTCTTGACCTAATGATTGTTTTTTAACCAAATAAACACTAGTTTATACCTGGGTTTATGTTACCGTTGGGAAACTGCATGATATAGTGTTTTAAGATGTGTGACACTTTGGTCATTTAAAGTATGATGCACCTTCAGAACTCTTGCTCTCTCTATTGATTGACAGAGTCTCTGTATTTCAGTATAACTTTTTAACCTCTTTTCATGATTAAGGGATCCATCTGTTTCCTTGGATTGGCTCAGTCTGCTCAACCTTGACACAACATTTTCGGTTTTGAAATCTAAAAGAGAAAACTGACTTGATATTTCTTATTTCTCAAGATATTTAACACGTTCTTAAACTCTGTCAATGTAGAGTTAAACTTGATAAAAGTTTTGCTCTGTGAAGGTGACAATTGACATTGTGGTTACATCATCTTAGGTTATTAAAATATCTTTAACTGTGGTATTTTTATGATCCTCAAGCTTAAGACTTTCTGCATATCAACATTGATGCTAGCTAAAGAATAAGACAGAAAACTCACCTGTATAAGAAAGATACAGGGATTGCATTTACAAAATGAAGTCCTCATCTGTACACTTTGACCCTCCTAATCTGTGAATGTTACAAAGCTATGGATTTGTGTCACATAGAAACTGCTGCAGATGTGGAACACTGAAGTTATTTTGGGTCCACACCTGGCAGCTTCTTTTGCTGAGCTGTTGCAGTTGATGGTTTTGGTTGTGCCATTAGTACTTTGTTATTCCAGCAAGCACTACATAGTCTTGTTGCGCTTTTTTGGCCATTCTTTTAGCACCATATTCCTACCGAAGTTCTTCTGCAGTGCTTTCAGATGCATTCTGTTCTTGATGATTGTGATTCAGATGAGTCAGTATTAGAGCAGGAATATCCTTCACAATGTTGCTTTTAGGACTGAGGGGTGCTAATACCTAAAGATGTCAAATTCTGTTCTCAGAGTTCTACCAGGGATATGAGAATGAAAAAGGAATCAGATGTTAGGATGCAGCTCTTCAGAAATCCTACCTTTGCCAGCAATCTCACTTTAAAACATGGTGTTTTCTGACAGACATACAAACCCAAGCCTTCAGCAGATTATTTTGAGTGTATTTGCTCTCTTGTTTCATTTCAGTAACATCTGCAAAATACACACACTTGATTTTTTTTTTCCACCAGTAGGTTCCTCACTCAGTGCTGTCTGATTTCACTATAACTCTTGAATAATCTTGTCATTGCAAAGGCTCAGTGGGAGCAAGACTGCACCTTTCAACCTGTCCTAAGACTGGAAGGGTGATTAACCTGATTCAGACTTCCCTCAAACATGAGTGTGATTTGATTTGTAGCCTACACATTAGTACTTGATGATTTCTAAGTGTTTGACTCGGGGAGAACTTTCTGGCAACTATTTTGTGCTTATTTTCAAGTGCTTGAGTGGACAAAGTGTGGTTTAGAATGTACACATTGAAAATGCTGATTTGGCCTCCAAAAGCAGAAGTGAAACTGAAGTGCTGATGCTTCTTCATCTCTGTTAATGTGAGGGGGCTGTTCACCCAAATCGTGGATGTGTGTCCTTCCATGAAGTAAATGGATTTGCATATCTTGATGGGCATGGCAGGTTTAGGCTTTATAACCTTTATTTTGGCCTAAAGTGCAGAGCAAGGCATCTTCCTCTGGATTTGTTTTGGATTGCTGCTGAGCTTTTTTTAGCACAGAAGCCTGTTCTCCCTCCGAGACCGTGGAGTGTGGAGAAAAAGCTGTCCTTAACTATTGGCTGAATCTATCCAAGATGCAGCAGGCAAATGGGCTGGACTGAGCCTGCATTTCCGGAAGACACTTGAATTCACGTTCTTTTTTGGCCTTGTAATAAAAATAAATAAAGCCACAGGCTCTGCAGGCGTAGCAAATATTGAACTGAGCAGCAAATCCAAATCTGGCTTTTTTTCATTGTTGGTTTTGCACCTTTGTTTACAAGTCCTTAATTCCTGGTTTGGGTGGATCTTTTACATGAGAACACAGCAACGTCTTGTATGCTTGTGAAAGAAATGAATGCACCATCTCTTTAGCTGCTGCATTCATTTCTTTCACAGCAACGTCTTGTATGCTTGTGAAAGAAATGAATGCACCATCTCTTTAGCTGCTGGCAGGCAGAAATCAAAGCAGTGACGGTGTTGACAAACACGATTTTCCAAAAGTTGGGATGCATCCCTTTCTTTTGTAACCTTGCCTTTTGTCAGTTCTGACACAGCTCTGGCTGGCATGGCAGGGCTGAGCCCCGGAGGTTCAATGCCAAAAATGGGAAAGGAGAAATCCACTTGTTAACACTGATTCTGTCTGCATGTGTGTGGCTTCGGTTCAAGCTGACTGCTGCTTACAAATTAAGAGATGAGGGTTTTACCCCAAAATGTTGAGAGTGTTTTTTGCTTTAAATCTGTTTCTTTACTGAGGACAACAAGTATTTATGTTCTTCCTGCTGCATCTGTCTTTGATCTTCCTTATTTTTATTATGCATCACATAGAAGCATCCAGGTTTATCTCTGGTACCCTTAGTCTTGATCCTCGCTGGGCTAGGAAACTCTTAGTGTGCCCAAAAGACAAATGAGTCATTGATCTACCATCTGGGAGATAAGGATTCATAACAGGCATGGATCACAGTGCCTTGCTTTTGTTGGAGGTGGATTATATGATAGAAATAATGTGCTTGGTCATGGATTTTGGGGGAAGGGGTGCCAAACACATGGCACATGCAGCCCCTCCTGCTGCCTGAGCTCCCCACCAGCGATACTGCAGACTCCACAGGGAGTTGTCAGCTCCCCTCCCATCTGGTGTGGTGGGTTTTGTGACAGTGAGGGAGAGCCAGAGGGAAGGAGAAGCAGCAAGATCCTGCAGCCTGGTTGAGTTTGCTGGGAATGGGGTGAGGGGTGGGGGGGATTTCTGGGTATGGGGGATGCAAAACAAACAAAAAAGGCATCATGGAGGAAGTAGTGGACTGTGAGTAGGGCCTTTGTTCTTGATATTGTTTTTACTTTTCTGATATTGTGAGGTGGAGTGCCATCCTGTGGCCCCCATCCTGTACTGCTCAGAGGCAGTGTGCATGACCACAGCGCTTGCTTAAGCCCTGCTAAAAACAGTTCCTCCTACTGTACGCTGCCTGGGTTGGCTGAAGGTTCTCAGATGAAGTCATTGTGCATATTTTAGTCAAATGCATCGCTTCAAGGCACTCAGTGGAAATAGTTCATCACAAACAATTGTCTTGTTGGGTTTTTTTTAATGTGGGAAAAGTCTTGTTTAGACATTCCTACTTTTACCTTTAGTGTGCTCGGTTAAAGCCCCTCCTAAACTGCAGCTTAAGCTCTTTGCCAGAAAACAGCTGCTTGGCTTTTCTGAGGAGAGGCAACTCCTTTGATTTCAGATTAACATGGAGTGTCTTTCATTGTCTAATCAATTGTGCATCCAATGTAATTGTACATGAATGTTTTATGGTCTGGGTCAGCCCTGATTTGTCTCGTCTAAACTAAGATACTCCTGCTCCACAATTTAGCCAAAACACCCCATGTATGTAGCACTTCTGTGTTACCTGCTCAGCTTAAACACTCTGCTGTGCCTTTTGTACTGAACTTATGGAAGCTTTGTGCTGGCCAGCAAAACCTCACTGTCCTGGCCTTTGTACAAACTTCAAGGAAAGGATGGTCCTCGTCTGAAAGGGCACTTCAGGACTCATTTTCTTCTGTCTCATCTGTTAACATTTGCAGACCCTTGGTGATGTTGAAAAAGGTAGGATGATACTACATGGGGAAGCTTCAGGTTAGCTCACAACTGTGTATGTAGCAGCAGTGTTTATCACAGCAGGAAGAGTATAAAATAGTTTGTAGTTACTAGGTATGACTGACTTTGTGAGTAATTACTTCCTGACAGTTCTTGAGAGAAAACAGTGAAAATGATGGAGTTAGAGAAGCACATCAGGAAATGATCCATAATCCTGCAGATGCATTTGCTATGTGCTTGCTTCTGTGTCTTTAAACAAGGAGTTTTGATAGTGCTGAGATACGGGCAGCAGCTTGAATACACACCAGCTGTGAGGAGGTAGAAGAGGACTGACCCATGGTCATCAGCTTTTAAAATACTAGTGAAGAAGGATTCTTTTGCTGGGGTTTGTGCAGGACACTGGTATGTTACAGGTGCTCAGTGGGCTCAGTATTTTGTTAGAGGACTATGGAATGATGTAGTTTTTTGTTTCTTTGATCAAATGTAGTTAAAAATGGGAGTTTTTTAGTAGCATAAACCTACAAGACAAGGACAGCAGTGCATGTGGTGTATATTTTAATCAAAACTGATTTCTGAGAGCTTCTGGACTAAAACTGAACCTGATTCATGTCTCTTTTTCAGACAGAAAAGCCCTGTTTGTTAATTCAATACCAAGGTGATGTTTTGTTGTTGTTTTTCTCCTTCAAGCTTGGTAAAATGCGGCTAACAATACCATGTAGGGCCCTGACTTGTTCACACCTGCAGTGTTTCGATGCCACTCTCTATATTCAAATGAATGAAAAGAAACCAACCTGGGTTTGCCCTGTCTGTGACAAGAAAGCTCCCTACGAGCATCTCATTATTGATGGGTAAGTAAAACTGCAGTTAAAGTGATGTGCCTTGCACTCTGCTTACTGTTCTTGTGCTGCACAGAGTACAGTGCTCTGAAATCTCTGGCTGTGACTTGTTCTAAGTCACCATGTGGTTACCTGTTGTTGATGAAAGATTACTAGCCAGGTACCTTTGCATTTAGTGTCCTGGAAGAATTCTGGATGTTGAACTGTTAGAGTTAATAATAATGACAGGAATTCCTTCCAATCCCAGGTAGATTTTTGAGCTACTCTATCTAAAGCAGCTGTGGCTTTGTTGGAGTTTTTTTCCAGCATTCCATATTGCTGGATCCCTAGGTGAAAACAGCACGTGTTGTCATTTCATTTAGTGGAACAACTGCACACATTTGACATAGTTGACAGCACACATTCATGTTAAATCAAATAAATACTGCCACCCCCTTCAAATGCATGTACAATTCCACGTGCAATTTCACACTTGGGGAGCTACCATGTATAGGAAGTGGCATAGAGATTGATTCCCTGATACTGCCTACCTGCAAAGCCTACCTGCAGGTACTGCCTGCTTGCGTTTGAATTCTGCAGATAGGAATATTCTTTCCAATGTCTGATAAAGGAAGAGAGCAAGTAGTCTTCTGAGAAGACTCTCAGAAGATTTTACTCAAAAAAAACCCCCATCAAAGACCAATCAACCAACAAACACCAAGCCGAACCAAACAAACCCCTCCAAGGCAAAACTTCAAAAGCCTGAAACAAACAGAACCCCAAAAAAAACCCCAATTCTTTGAGTCATTTTTAGTGAGTATGTGCTTCGTTTTGGTGACCTGCCAGTGAAGTGTAGGATTGCTCAGGCTCCACTTCAAGGCCTTGCAGAAAGTTCTTGAGGAGACATTTGGGGCTTGCACGAGTTGCTTTGGAGTCTTTGACCCTGAGATTTACAGGTCCTCTGCTTTGGATCAAGGAACTGTGGGGTTCCTTCTAGATGTCAGCCTGAAGTAGTAAAGACTAAGAGTAGTAATGATTAAAATGACTCATTTGCCTTATTTCTTCTTAGGTTGCCAGGTTACCATGTTGAAGATCAGGGGATATAGCATCCCAAAGAGAAGGTTATTTCTAGAAGATATTTCATTCTGAGAGTGAACTTTGTCAATAATTAAAGCTCTTTCCTGCACAGAACCAGATGAATAGTTTTGGTCAAAAGCTGGAATTCTCACTGGGAGTCATGTGGTGCCAGGATGCTAAAAGTTTGAGGAGATGCATTTGAGAGAAGAGATTGCAAGTTTAGATTCCCCCACACAGCTTTTGTTAGGAAGTTTTTCCTTAGATTTCAGGAAACACTAGCTCTTAAATACTCAGCTAGATGGACTCCACTGAGCTATGTGCTTCCTCAGTTAAATATTGTCAAGGATAAATACTGGTAAGAAGGAGATGATTTTTTTTCTTAATGCTAATCCACATTCTTCCTTCCTTTTGGGAGATGGAGGGTTCTGTGTCATAAGCTTTGCAGGATTCCCCTCTTGTTCTTTTTAAATGAATGTGCAGGGTTTTATTTTCATAGAATCATAGGATGGTGGGGTTGGAAGGGACCTTTAGAGCGCATCCAGACCAACCCACCTGCAGAAGCAGGTTCACCTAGATCAGGTCACACAGGAACGTGTCCAGGTGGGTCTTGAAGACCTCCAAGGAAGGAGCCTCCACACCCTCCCTGGGCAGCCTGTTTCACTGCTCAATTTTAGATAATATTTTAAATTTTTCAATGGCTCCTCTTTATTAAGGAAGCAGGTGAGAGAAGGGTGGGACAATGAAAGCTTTGGGCTCTTTTTAAACACCGATTCAAACTTAACACTGGCTTGTAAAGATACTGGAGGAAAAAAAAAAGCAGCTGAGCTCGTTGTGAGGGCTGATATTCAGTGGTTCTGATTTAACAGGTTATTCATGGAAATCCTGAAGTATTGTACAGATTGTGATGAAATTCAGTTTAAGGAGGATGGGTCGTGGGCTCCCATGAGATCGAAGAAGGAAGTACAGGAAGTAACTGCATCGTACAATGGAGTGGATGGTAAGTCATGTTTGGGGCAGTCTGGGCTGAACGTCCTACTGTTGAGCTGTTAAGTGTCAGTGTTGCTTTACCTTTTCCAAATGCTCATGTTTGCATGTATGTTTGTAGCTTTCAGTGATCATTGGTGGGAAGGATTGAGTACTACCTGTTTGGGGATGGTGGTAGTTTTAAGTGGTTATCAAGATGATTTCATGGTCTCTTATTCCAAGCTGTAAGCTTTATTTAGGGAGGCACGTAAGTTGTGAATATGGTGATGTATAAGCTACAGTTCATAATGTTTGACTTACTTTTTATAGGATGCATAAGCTCTTCCTTGGAACATCAAGTGTCTTCTCACCAGCAGTCAAATAAAAACAAGAAAGTAGAAGTGATTGATTTAACCATTGATAGCTCATCAGATGAAGAGGAGGAAGAACCACCTGCAAAGAGAAGCTGTCCTTCCATATCTCCAGCATCCCCGTTAAACAATAAAGGGTGAGTATGAAACATGCTGGTCAGTGCAGAGAGAATAAACTCACAAACGAGAGTAGTAACCAACTGCAAAAGAAATTGCACCTGGAAACTTCTGTGTTTGGATTATATTGTGATTTAGTAGTTTATAGCAAATGGATTTGGTCTGGGGTCTGAAATAACAACTTCGAATTCAGTTTGTGACATGATACAGGGTTTTAATGGTATTTATACTCATGTTTGTGTTGGGCCATAGAAGCATGGGATTTTTTTTTCAATTTGGAAATGTTTTTTTTTTTCTTCCAAAGGGAAATGCAAATACAGCAACAAACTGAGAGAGAAATGAGAAACATGGGTGTGGGAGTGTGGGGGGTTTGCTGGTGATTACTGCCAGTAGCATAGTAATAAAGAATGCCAGAATAACCTGATTACACCCAAATTGCCAAGCTGGTAATAGTATCTTGCTTGCATAAACGTGTAGGGTTGAAAACTGAGGCTAAACCAAAGAGATCCTGTTGTTGAACTGATTGCTGCTCCAGCAATTTAAATGACATCAGTTAACACTCCTCAGGACCATTTTGGCTATCTTCTATTGCTAATTACCTTGCAGAGTGTAAGTGTTGTGCTGTTATGCAGATTTGTACTTATTTTGGGGAGTCCAATATACCTTTAGTCTTGTCCTGACTTAGCGTTATTTTAGCAGAGATCCCAATACCATTTGTAGTGAGTGTCATCACTTGCTGCTGTTTGAGCCTATGAGCTTTCCTTTGCTTTTCATTTCTCTAGACCTCAGCTGTTTGGGTTGTAGTCTGTCCTCAACTGAATTAACTTTTCAGACAAAATGTCATTGTGAGAAGAAAGCTTGGGGAGGTGTGATGCTAATGCCTCTTCCCTCCATTCCCCCCCACTCCTTTCCAGCCCTTGCAAGACTCATAGAGGTGCTGTAGTGTTGTGATGCTTTCTAGTGAAGCTTTGACATTTAGGGAGGGAATTGTTGTGCTCATGATGCATGCTGAGAGGTTGTGTTAAATTTGAGAATAGGCTGTCCCTATATGGCAAAGCAATAGAAATCTTTAAATGCTGTTCTTCTAGCATTAAAGCCAAGACTTGTAACAAGCTTTTGTTGCTTCCAGCATCTTAAATTTACCCCATCAAGCATCTCCCGTGTCAAGAACACCAAGCCTTCCTGCTGTTGACACCAGCTACATCAATCCATCACTTATCCAAGACTATAGGCATCCATTCCATATGACACCTATGCCTTACGACTTGCAAGGTGAGCTTCTGACTGATGGCTGGAAGTACAGCTCTCCAGGCAATAGTAACTATTGTTAAAGGATGTAAACACACAGTTGTTTGACAATCCAGTACTGCAAAGTATTGTTTTATGTCCACAGTGCATCCATGTGTGACATCTTAAAAGAAACCAACCAGAATGTAGGTGAATATCTTAAGATTTTAAAAGATTAATGCTTTGCAAGCTCCAGCAGCAAAGAGAATGGGAAGTGTCAGCAGTATTAGGCTGGGTTTACTTCAAAATAAATGGTGGGAAAATGGGGAGGTGCTTTTTTGCTTTGAGAAGCTGAATTCTTGCCTTTGCTTCTTTACAGGTTTAGATTTCTTCCCTTTCCTGTCAGGAGACAATCAGGTAAGTCAAGGAAAATCAAATCATATGGCAGATAAAGTTTTCTGAGAAGGACTTGCTGGCATGGATGTGTAGACGAGGAAGGAGCAGATGTCTGATGTAGGTGTAAATGCAGGCAGGCTGCAGCTTTGTTTTATACACACAGAAACTGTGACCAAACATAAGCTTTGTCTAAGTAGGAGTGTAGGATGAGACATAACAAAAGAGAAACACTTCATTTTCTGAGGGTTAAGCTCAATCAGTTCCTATTGTAGTATGGAGTGACCTTTGTCCAAAGCTGAAGGCCCACCAGCCACCTCCTTAGTCTTTCAGATCTGAGGTCTGACTTTGGCCATCTGACAGTGCTGGATCCCACTAGTGGGACACTTGACAGTCTTTTATGCAACTTGGGAGCATCTGTTCGTTTTTTTGTGAGGCTATATGCCTGTTGGTACCCTTTTGCCACCGTTCTGTTAAGTGCTTACTGAAATGGGCTGGATTGGTGCTGGACTCCTCCAGTTTTGGGAACTAAGCAGGTCATTCTCAAAGGGACTCTGGGTTGTCAAGTTCTCCCACTTGATCACATTCTGTGCCTCCCAAGAAAAGGAGTGGCTCACCTGCCCTTTGTCCCTTCATATCTCTTCTGTAGTCTCAAGTAGGAGGATTGCACTAAATGCAGAGGGATGTTTCCTTGTCAGAATTAAGACAAGCGCCTGCGCTGTAGAATTTAGATTCAGAAAACCTCTCTTTCATACTTAGTAAAACATAGATCTGAGAATTATTCTGAAACAAGTAGTGCAGAAGGATGATGCTGCACTGTGCCAGAATTATACCAGCGCAGAAATGTTGGGGAACAAGGCTGAATAGCCTGCGTGTGTTTCATCACAGTGGCAAGAAACATCGAGAGCAAAATCACCCTGCAGAGAGATGGTATTTAAAATGTGATTCTTGATAGCTAAAGCTCTTGCCTTTCAGGGGCTGCCCAGCAGAGAGAATAACTTGGGACAGCCCTCGCTGCCATCTGATGGCACAAAGTGTGCTAGTTCTAAATGCATTTTCCCCAGCACTATGCTTTCCTCCCCTGGCAGTGCTTAGCACACAGTTTCACCAGCTGGGGTTGGTCTGTGACAAAATGGTTCTTTGACTTTTGGGGGAATTTTTCCACCAAGGAATGTTTTTCAAGAGGTAAAAGAGTGCCGCTTCTTGCTATTTCTTACCATTTTGTGGTACTGTTGTCTTTCTAGTGTTTGCCCTTGCTCATACTGGTATTTCCAGTTTTGGCTTCAGAAATCAGGGGCTGCAGAGGTAAAAGTTCACTGCATTGGTCCACTTACCTTACAGAAAGGTTGAGTAGACGAGCTGGTGTGAAATCCAGAAGCTGTCAGAGCTTTTAGTTTACAAATACCTTCTTTTGTGCTGGTCTGAATCAAAACTATGGTGTCTGAAATGTAACCTGACCGTGTTGTTTTTCCCCCCAGCATTACAACACATCCCTTCTTGCCGCTGCAGCCGCGGCGGTTTCCGCATCAGATGATCAAGAACTCTTACACTCTCGTTTTTTCCCATACACTTCATCTCAGATGTTTCTCGATCAGCTAAATGCAGGAGGAAGCAGTTCTCTGCCAGCCACAAATGGTAGCAATAGTGGCAGTAACAGCAGTCTTGTTTCCTCCAACAGCCTGCGAGAGAATCATGGTCATCCAGTTGCAAGTAGGAGCAGCACGGACACGGCGTCAATCTTTGGTATCATACCAGACATTATTTCATTGGACTGATCTTTTTGGGTTTTATTTTTTTTTTTCTTTGTTGGAGTAAATGAACTTGTCAGAGGAAATCTTTGTGCTTGGTTTTACTTTATGTTAGAAACATAAGACAAGTTTTTTTCCTTTTTTAGGGGGAAAAAAAAAAATGGATGTGTACAGAGAACAAAAGTATATTTTCAGTTTTACTTTTGTATATAAACCTAAGATGGCCTCACTGGTAAAAAGAAGAAAAAAAAAAAAACACAAAACAAGAAAAAAATTAACAAAAAACAAGAAGCTTCAGTTCGTTTTTATGGATGCTGAAGATTTTACACACTTGTGCATTTGTCATGTTGAGTTACTTTCTTTTCCCTCCCCCTCCGTAGCGGCATTATTTTCTTCATGGTAACATAAACGGAACTGAACCAAGTTCAAACTTGTGAGAGGGGTTTTTTTTCCTCCTCTTGGAGACATTTACCTTTGGTAATGGAATCTAATTCCCTCATCCCGTGTTTTTTTTTAGTGCAGATTGTATCATACTTAAAGCAGAATAAACCCTACCCGAAGCGTTCCACAGCACCCCCCTCTGTTTGCAGGACAGAGCCTTCCAGGAGTGGGTTTGGTTTCTTAGGGTGTTTCCTTTCAGTCGTTCCTGGTTCTGTGTGACCCTTCTATTCAGACAATTTGTTTAATCCCATGTTTTAGTCAAGCATCTTGCAGGCTCATTAGTCCACCAATTATTCTTGAGGGCCAGACTCAATAAAATCTCAGGCTGAGGAGTTACTTGGCTGTGCTTATGTGGGACAAGGCAGAGGATTTTTATAGCATCATCTAGCCCCAAATAAAAGCATTGACACGCTGGACCATAGGGTTTTCTTTCTAAGGACTTACTATAAAAGCCTTTAAAAGTGACTTTAGAATCCTAATCAACAAAATATTAAGCATGTATCAGTTTTAACTTTGTGGAACTGCTTGTGCTTTAAAGTTAACCATGCGTGTATAAACGGCCTGTGGAAACCGAGGCCTGTCTTTGTTCTGTCTGGAGAAACCTCCTTTTAGCTGCAGTAGATCAAATTTCTGCTTCAAAGTGAACTTGTCAACAAAAGGAAGAAAACAACAAACACCAACACACATCATTGCATGGTTTGTGCAGCAGCCAATGGTCTTGGTACACCGTCTTCTGAGTTAATTCATCCAAATTAACAGTAACTGTGTAGTGTGAGTCTCTCAAACCAAAAACCAACCCAGTATAAAAGCCTCACCTTGTAGCCCACGTTACTCAGACAGATCCATAGAATCATATTGCTGCCTACTGAAGTCTTTTAGGGTAGTGGGTTTCAAAATTCAGTTTTCTCTTCTGGGCCTCGTAATGACTTTGATTTCCCAGAGTTTTCAGTGTGTTTGTGTTGAACTCGGAGCCATACTTCTTGCTTTCTTTTCTCTTGGTTTGGTTTTGGTTTTGCTTTTGAAGTTGTTGTGCATGACATAGGAACAAAAAACAAAATCTCTCTTTTTTTTTTTTTTGTTTAGAACAGATGGGTCATTTGGGCTGATCCAGTTTATTAAAGAATGAAACGTGTAAATAGCTGGAATGCAGGTTTTTTTTCAGGAGATTCTTTAAGAGAAAGGGGGAGGGAAGGAAGGGATTCTCTTGTGTCCCAAAGTCCACCTCAGAGAGAGTAAATATTTCCTCTGGGGTGAAAACTATTTTTATAACTGGTTTGAAAGTGCAGGTTACAAGTTTTATCAGGAAAAGAGAGTTAAGGAATACTTCAAATTAGCAGATTCTTGTCCGAGTTGTTTTTTTTTTTCACGTCCAAAAACTTGTTTGATCGCAGCCAGTTGCTTTTGAGCATCGACGAGGGCCACCTTTTGCCTATGAAGTTATCTCAGAATCTTGCATTGATTAAAAAAAAAAAAAAAGAAAAAAAAAAGACTAAAAAAAGGTTTAAAAAAATGGAAAAAAAAACCCAGAAAAAAAAAAAAGGAAAAAAATATCTTTAATCCAAGTAGCATTAGGTGTTGCTGTATGATCAGTCGTATGGTTATCTGAAAGGTTCACGTTGCGTGGCATCAGAATGGTTTTTAGTGTTTTTTTTTTACAGCATCCCCTCTGCCACTAAATAGTTGACTTGAATTTTGAAAAACAAGATGTTTGTGTTTATATGTATATGTGTGTGTATATATGTATTTATAGACCTATGTGTGTGTGTGTGTGTGTGTGTGAGTTCCAAGTGAGTTGAATAGTTTTTTTTCCCATGCATGTGTATTTCATACATATCTGGCTGATATATATATATATATATATATTTCACCATACACCAAGTTTTATAATTTATTAAATGTCAGTTAAAACAAAAATAAATAAAAAGGATAGAAAATGGGAAATTACTTATTTTTTAAACTCAAGTCTGATTTTGAAGTGATTAAACCTACACTAGGAATATATCTCATCCTTTTTAGCCATGAATACTACTAACCTGGTAACTTCAGAGCATATAGCCTTTGTAAACCCAGAGTGCGGCTGCCCTGGGTGTCCCCAGCTGCTGAGAGACACCTCAGAGACACGCAGGAGAGCTTGTGGCAAGCTTGCCGTTGACTGCGTTGTTAAAAGACGACTTGAAGAGTAGCTTTATGTCACTTTCGACAGTGGCATTGAAATCCTGTTCGTTGACGTGTAAACCGAAACGTGGCGAGTGTGTGGTGACTGCAGAGTCGTGGCTTTTGGAAAGCGAGGTCAGCTGATGCCGTCTTCCCTTTCCTCACGAGTTTACCCTGAAGGGAAAGAAGGCTGTTCAGTTCACCATTGTCATTTTTTGTTTTTAACCTCATTGCTCTACAAAGAAGGGACAGAAACGTTCTGAAGTCCTCCTTTGTGGTATTAATCCCATCCCGCTTTGTGAGTATTCCTGTTTCATGCTAGGGTGTTCTGTATAGTTGATAATTCTCTGTGCCTCTGACCACAGTTAACATTGCTTGGTAGAAGTCTCAGTCTGAGTTCTCGACAAGTTCCCTGCAACCTTTCACTCCAAACCTCACTCTCCATTAGTTCCTGAGTTATCGGAGACGCAGGGCAGCTGCCTGGCTGCCTGCAGGCCGTGCTTCCCCTGAGCCTTACTCGGCTCTTGTCTGTCTCCAGAACCCTTCCACTGGAGGAGTGGGGTGTGCACACACGTGTTGTGTGTGGTACTGCACGTGTGTGTGTGTGTACACACAGGGGTGTGAGCACGTAGCTGCTGGAACAGCGGGGTGGAAGCAGCTTGGGATCGCTTTTGAGGCCATCACGATGCATCCTTTAGAGGATGAAGAGCTGTGCTACACTGAAACCTGTGCCGTGGGTGGGGGGAGATGTGGCAGCAGTGCCCAGCTTGCCCCTTCCTCCCCGTGGCAAGGATTCCATAAGCCTGTCCAGGATGGGTGACTGGTAGTTTTGCATTGGACTCCCTTGGCCCTGCCTCCCAGCGCAGAGCTAAGGACGGTGAGGGGGAACCTTTTGAACATTAATCCCTTGCTGCAGTTTAACATTTCAGGGTTTTAAGCACATTTTAAATAGAAAGGGTTTTGTTTTCTCAGTGTAACTGAGGGTTTTCTTTCTTTTTTTTTTTCCTCCTTTTTTTAACCAGAGCTTAGATTTCTAACAAGGGAAAATTGCTGGTGGTCCCCAAAAGTGCTGCTGTTAATTGTTTTAATTAACAAAGGGAAAAAAAACACAAACCCCCACACAAAAAGCAACCTGTATATAAGCAGAATATTAAAATGACCATTAATTCCATGAATTTAAACCTGTCATTCATTGCCTTAAACCTTTCTCTTAGTTTCCATACGGCATGCCAAACCAGTCAATGGCTTTTAAAAATGTATAGTAGACCAATGTCAGTTTGTATAAAAGTACCAAGTGAAAATATTTATTATATGCATTGGAAAAAAAAAAAAAAACAACAAAACAAATGGTTTACCTATTGAATGTTACCTGTTTATGTAGAAATCTTTAGATGTAATAAAAGGCATTCAGTTATGTTGTGTTTCCTGGAGCAGGGGAGCGGGGAGGGAGGGGTGGGGGGGAAAGGTGGTCGGGGAGGTTGGGGGGGAAGGGTGTTTGCTGTGAGCTTGGAATTGCAAAGGTCCCCTTTGAGCAGGAGTGCTTTGGTTCTGAGCAGTTCTGTGGCATGGAGCGTGTCTCGCTGGTTTCTCCAAGCTCTAGCAGCGTTGCTTTGGTTGATGAGTGCCTCAAGGGGGGGTTTTATCTGGGAAGTGTTGACCCACCTGGAGAGGGTAGTTAACCATCTGTAATCGTACAGCTGCCTTCTGGAGGGATCCAAAGTGACTTCTGAGCTGATCACTGCCCATAACATACAAGCTTTGATGTTGTCTGCAGCTGATAGGATTTGTGAATCAGCTGCTGTGGGCAGTTGGGAAGAGTTAAGCTGTGTATTGGATCGTTGGTAATTCGGCTGTTGATGTGTATTGGAAACACTCAAACACTTCCAGGTGAGCTCCTTGTTTCATAAGCTAATTACCCCCAGCTCAAAGCACCCCTGACTGTCATCACTGGGACTTCTCTAGCAAAGGAACAGCTCTGGGGGCCAGAAACTGAGCTCCAAAAGGGACTGGTGCAGAAAGGCTCAGCCTCAAGGTAGGTGTGTGTTGTGTCCAGATGTTAGCTCTGAACAGGGGGAAGAGACTTGCAAGGGAAATCTTCTCTTTGGCTGTTCCTTGGAGCCCGTTGTGGGTTGTTTGCAGTGAATCCCGTCTCTGTTTCACTGCCTGATGTTTTTCTGGAGTGTTGTCTGGCTGTTGAGCTGCTTGCAACTCAAATTTTCAGAGAAACAAAGGTTCTTGGTTGGTTTTCTGTCTGTAGGAAGAGCTAATACAAGAGCTGAGGGCTGTGGTGGACAGATGTGACAAGGTGTGTCAGCTTTACATGGAGCAGAGCTCACTGCCCTTGAAGCATGATCCTTTACCCATCAGAGGGGCTTGGGTTAGTACCTTGGCTTGTCAGAATCCAGCTCTGAGCTTGCTGGGTTACCTTGGGCTGCTGTCTTCTGAGGAACACAGGCTCTGTAGCTCAGCCTGGACTCGTGACAGGAGCTGTATCTGAAAGACACCTCCTGCATCTGTTTCCATTCCTGGGGAAGCAGCAGCGTGCCATTTAATCATCTGTGATAACATTCTGTGACAGTGACCCCTTCTTTATCCTTCCAGAGACGCTGCTGCTGATTTGGGAGGGTTAGGATTGGCTCATGCAGTTTAGAACCAAGCTTGTGCTGGTGACAGTGCTGGTTGACTGCAAGTGGTGAGTGCAGACTAAGGCTGCCACCAAGTCAAGAGTTACAGCTGTGCTGGGTGCCTCAGAGGGGGATAAGTGCCTTCTATCTGCACTGGCTGGAATGGTTTAGTTGCTGGTAAAGCAAAGGGCAATGCAGATTCAGACTGAAACGAAGGAGAGGCAGGGGTGGCAGGAGGGGAAGGGGCTCCTGTGGGTAGAAGCCACAGCAGATGTGGCAGGAGCATGTGCTCTTCCAGCACACTTCACAGGTTGCTGCTTGGGCTGTGACTGTGCAAAGATGGTCTCTGCACATCTCCAGTTGACTCCAGAGAGCATCTGCTGTATATTTCAGCCCAAACTTCATCCCAATCTGAGGAGTTTAGCTGAAGCTGCCAAGATACGGACAGAATGAGATCAGTAACGGCTGCTGTGGGTCACATTGATTTTAATCAGTCTAAAGCCAAGAGAGATGGGGTGGGTGTTTTTTCCTGTTGTAGAGGAGCTGAATTTCCACAGCTCCTGGTTTTTCCCTGCCAGGCTGTCTCGAGGAGCCTGTTCTGGGCAGCTAGCCCAGAACTCGGTGACAGATCCATTTACCAAGCGCAGTGTTTGCACTGTGTTGCCCCAAAACACAGGGGCAGCTGAACTACAGAGACTTGACATTGCAAGAGATGCACCTTAACCAGTAATGTGACAGAAGGACAACAGTGCCGAGATCTCGTGTGCTGGAGGAGTGAGAGATGAGCAGGAAGGAGCCGGTGGAGAGCTGTGCTTGAGCTGGGAGCCTGGACCCACCCTCTGCAGTGAGTGAGCATCGCTAACGGGGGCAGCTGGAGAGTGGCTGCTGCTGCTCAACAGGGACACCACTGCCCTGCAAGTGGGGCTGGGCACTTGGCAGCTTCGTGGGGTAACAGCGGGCCCAGGTGGCAAAGAAGTCCAAGGCCATCCTGGCTTGGATCAGCACTGGAGTGGCAGCAGGAGCAGGGATTGTCCCCCAGTGCTGGGCCCTGGGGAGGCTGCAGCTCCAGGGCTGTGTTCAGTGCTGGGACCCTCACTCTCTGCTACAGGGACACTGAGGGGCTGCAGTGTGGCCAGAGCTGGGTACAGAGCTGGGGAAGGGGCTGGAGCACAAGGGTGCTGGGGAGGGGCTGAGGGAATGAATGGGGGTGTTGAGGCTGGAGAAGAGGAAGCTGAGGGGAGACAGCAGCACTCTCTGACATTCCCTGACAGGAGGCTGTAGGGAGCTGGGTGTCAGGCTCTGCTCCCCAGGAATGAATGACAGGACAAGAGGAAACTGGCTCAGGGGAGGTTGAGGTTGGAGCTGAGGCAGAACTATTTCCCTGAGAGAGGTGTCAGCCCCTGTGCCAGGCTGCTCAGGGAGCTGGGGCAATGCCCAGCCCTGGAGGGATCCCAAAGCCGTGGGGCTGAGGTGCTGAGGGCTGTGGGTCAGTGCTGGGCTGGGCAGGGTGAGGGCAGGGCTGGGACTGCAGCAGCTTCAAGGGCCAAATGATTCTCCGATCCTGGTCCTGGGACCAAATTTACCACCCTGGTGATATAATCAAGCTTCCTGGGGAATGTGTTTCTCCTTTAAGGTCCAACTCTAGGGTCTGGGGTGTGTGGAAGCAGTGAATGTTGATGGGTGATGCTGATTTCTTGGGCCACAGACCCTGTGGGGCCTTAACTACAAGTTATTGATGCCACAATCCTAAATCCATATTTAAAAGAAGAGTTGGGTTTGGTTTGGCTTAAACATGACACTTGTCAGACAGGGGAATGTTACACTCAGTTGATTTAATAACACAGAACTCACAGGGATAGCGTTCCTGCAGAAAGGGGGAGGCAGCCTGTGTGTGAGCACTCTCATGAAGGCAAGATGAGGATTTTTAAAGGCAAATGATGATTCCTGAGTCCAAGCAGTAAGTAGGAAGAGCTGAAGTCAAAAAAGCTTCAGGTCGTGCTGTGGTGGAGCCTCTTGGTTTGGGTTTAATAGTCAACAGCAGGAAGGCAAACGGTGCGGACAAATTCCTCGTATCTTATTGTTCCGTTGGGCCCAACTTTGGCTTCCTTGAGCAGGTCATCAACTGAGGGAAACAGTGAAACACAAGGGTAGAAGTTTGAGTGGCATGTGTTAGGGATGTTGTGATCTTCAACAGAAGAGTAAGGCAGGGTTTGGCTGCCTGCTGGGGTCAGTTGGAGGTGCTATCCAGGCTGTGGTCTGAAACTAGCATCAGTCAGCCCTTGGGTTTTGCTTTCCATCTCTGACTTTCTGGAGCAGAGATGCACATCTCTGAGTTCCATGAGGGAAAGATCAGCTAATTTAGTTGCAAATCAGCTTCTAATTGCTCTTGGTGACTGGCTTGGCTTGAGTGGTAAACCTGTCCCTATTCAATTTAGACAAAAGTAAGTGCTCATGCAGTCTAGTGCCCCACTTCAGCCTTCTCTGCTGAGGCTCTTGCTGAAGGTGCTGCCCAAGAAGTGGCAACTCTGCAGTCCTGCTTCCCATTCCAGTGCTGGGCCACCTGGGCACTGACACCACTTACCTAACCTCAAATGCTCTCTTTCCTGTCTTTTCTCTCTTTCTTTTTCCAGGGAAAAAAAAAAACCAAACAACTGAGAAAGGAAAAAGGTCTTTGAGTGGAGGGTTGGCTGGCTTAGCTCTGTGCCGGGCAGTTGTGGTGTGGGTGAAGGCTGACAGTGGTGAGATGTCCCCTTCGTGTGGGTCTCATGAGCTCTGGGAGCCTGGCTGGGCTCTGTGGGTAAAGTGTTTGAAAGGAAGGCAGAAGCTGCTTGTATGGCTGTGGCAGGGAAGGGACAGGACACTCCTTCTCCCTGCAGTGGGGGTCACCAGGGCTGGCTCAGGTCCTACCTGCCTGCCCAGCTCTGAGCACCTGATCACAGATTTGACTGCAAAGGAAAATCAGGAAGGAAATGAGATAGGGAGGGACTCATCTTTGAATTGCAAAATACCTTCTTCCTCAGAAAGCTTTTCTCCTAGTCTTGTGAGTTTGGCTTTGAGCTCCGAGACGGTGATGACGCCTCTATTCTGCCTGTCGATCATGGACAGGGCTGTGAGGATTTCCCTCTCAGGTTCCTCCTGCTTCATCTGCCTGTACATGATGTTCAGGAAGGTGGAGAAATCCAGCTCTGCGTTTCTGTCTGAAAAGAAACAAGAGCAGGTTCTTGAGGAATGGCTCAGTCTCACAATCTGGATCCAGGCTTAAGCATCTCCTTCCTCTCTCTGCCCAGTTCCCCTTCCTTGAGGTGCTTTTTCCCTGGCTCTGGTCTAGGAACTGCTGCTGGGGCTTTCTCCTGGCACAAAACCCATGTAGAGCTTTGTTACACTTGGGCTCTGAAACCCTGTATCCTGAATTTTTAATCCAGCACATCTTATCTCATGATTTGCACATGGGGAGGAACAACCCCATCACCAGCACAGGCTGGGGGTGACCTGCTGGGGAGCAGCTCCAGGAGAGAGACCTGGCAGTGCTGGGGGATAATAAACTGACCATGAGCAGCAACGTGCCCTTGTGGGCAAGAGGCCAATGGCAGCCTGGGAGCAGCAAGAGTTTGGGCAGCTGGGTGAGGGAGGTTCTGCTGCCCCTTTGCTCTGCCAGAGCTGCTGAGGCCTCATCTGGAGTCCTGTGTCCAGTTCTGGGCTCCCCAGCTCCAGAGGGACAGGGAACTGCTGGAGAGAGGCCAGTGCAGGGCCACCAAGATGCTGAGGGAACTGGAGCATCTTTCTTCTGAGGAAAGGCTGCGGGACCTGGGGCTGTTCAGCCTGGGGAAGAGAAGGCTGAGCTCAGGGGGATCTCATTCATAGTTACAGATATCTAAATGGTGGGTGTCAGGATGGGGTGGCATTTTTTTCTGTGGTGCACAGTGCCAGGACAAAGGGTGATGGATGTAAACTGGAACACAAGTTCCACTTAGAGCAAAGCAGGTTCTCCTTGTGTTTGAGGTGATGGAGCCCTGGCCCAGGCTGCCCAGGGAGGGTGTGGAGGCTCCTTCTCAGGAGGTTTCCAACCTCACCTGGACACATTCCTGTGCCCCCTGAGCCAGGGGAAGCTGCTGGAGCAGGGGCTGGGGCTGGGTGAGCTCTAGAGATCCCCTTCCAAACCCCACCACTCAGATTCTGTGATTCTTTCCTGGGATGCAGGCAGCTCCTTGTCTTTGCACAGAGCCCAGAGCAGCTGAAGGAAGCTGTGTGCATGGCTGCTGTGCTTTGCTTACCGATCTGGTGCAGGTGTAGGTGTCTCTGTGCCTCTGCAGGGGTTGGGCTGACTCCCAGGCACCTCATCACCGCCAGCAGATCCGAGGCTTTGATCTTGCCTTTTTGTTTCTTGTCGTACAGGGAAAAACATTCCTTGAACTCTAATTAAAACCCAAAACTCTGTTATGCCATGTAAGATGACATTGATCTCCCAAAGGGCTGTTTCTTGTCAGCGTTGGGAGGGTTCCAGCAGGGATATTGTGTCAGCTTCAGGGTGTCTCGTTTCAGGGAAGATGGACAGTGGGGGGAGGGACCCTGGGGTAAAGTGCCAAGGGCAATTAAAATCCAGGCTTGTGAATGGCTGAGCTAATTGGGGTCCCGCAGCCTAATGAAGCAAGGCTGAAAGCAGAGTCAGGCTTCCAAATGTGCAGAATATTGTTGTAAAGTACTTTACAACACAGGCAGAGGCCTGTGTTGGGGGGTGGGAGAGGAAGCTGAAGGCATGAGCCTTCAAGAGGGTGCTGGGTCAGTCCCTCTCATGGTCTGGGCAGGATCCTGGGCCTGCCACTGCCTGGTTTTTAACAAGAAAAGAAGGGGTAGTGTGGCATTTGCCAGTCTGAGTGGTGCCAGAGAGCCTCAGCTCTGCCCTGCTGCTCTCCCACCGCAGCATCTCGCCTCTCCCTTCCCCCTCTCCCTTCCCCCTCCACGCTGCCTTCCCAGCCCTCAAATAAATAAATAAAGGAGGGTTGCAGCTGACCTAGATAAGGCTGCCATCTCTCATCCTCCTCCCTTCCACCCTGCTCCCAGCAGCCACGGGCTCTGCTCCTCCCGAGCCGTGCTGCACAGGGACGGCCCTTCCTCAAGTAACAATCACCCTGTTTAGGGGCCATCACCCTCCAGCCCACCTCCTCATCCTCTCTGTCCTTCGATCTCATTTCAGGGTGCTGTGGCCTCCCCCCAGCCTCAGTTGCCTCCTCCCAACGGGTGCTGCAGATTAACAGGTTGGCAGGGATACCCTTGTTTCAGCTTTCCTCTGCCATTCTCCTGGCTCCATCCTCCCCCTGGCAGGGGTCCCCTTTCCCTGGTGCCTCACGGTGACAACTGGTGCTTCCTGCACCCTCTTCTTCCTCTTCCCCCTTCACCTTGGCTCCCATCATACCTGAAACCTCCAGTACTGCAAGACTGTCACCTCACATTGCTCCTGCTGGCTTGGCCAGGGCTGGTAGTGTTGGTGGGGGCTTGGGAAGTTGCTGGTTAATTTTGGCTGGTCTCAGGGCAATCTGGAGCGTGGTTCCTGCTCCCTGCCTCTGCCCAGCACTGTCTTGGTGCAACTGGGGAGATTTCTTGTGTTTCAGAGGTAGCAGATGTCCTGGAGAGGTGGGAGAAGGGCAAGTGGGGGAGCACAAGCCCTGACTGAGACACTTTGGGAGGAGAAATGCCATTTGAGATGTATCTATACGGATTTGTTAAGCCAATCTAATGCAAAAAGCACCACAAAACCAGCACAGAGCTCGGTACCTACCATTGATCTGATCCTGGGACAGAAACTTTGCCTGGAGCATCAGAGCAAGGAGAGAGAGAAAGGAAAGAAAACACCAAACAGCTTTCAAACATGTGAGTGGGAGCGGGGATGAGGGGTTTGGATCAGCCCAAACGCTTGACTCACCATGATGCTGGGGCCCTCCCCGTGCCTGGCTCTGCCCGTCGCGATCCCTGCAGCCTGCTCCTTGCTTTTCTATTCGGTTACAGGCTAAAGTCCACCCGCCCCGAGGTGGAGTGTGGCTTGGCTGTAATAAATACCCGGCTGCTATGGCTACGAGAGCTGATCCCTGCTGGGGCTGGGGTGCTGCTGCCAGCACAGCTCCTCTCCCATGCCCCGGGAACAAGGGCTCTCTCCTCTACCTGCCCCAAAGCCCCTGCACCCAGGGGCTGCTGGTGGAGGGAGCTGCCCTTAGTGGGGGTTTCAGGGCATTTGGGGGTCGTGCTGGATGGAGAATGAGCTGGTTGAGCACGAAAGGTTTGATAATCTCGAGTAGCTGCACACCTTGCCCTCAGCTTAAGCTGCTGGGAGGCAAATCCAGGCGTGTGGGTATCTGTGGAGGCTGCTGGGGAAGCAGGGTGGGGGGGGATTTGCAGCTCTGCAGTTCACTGCTGGGGGGGTTTTGCAGGTGGGCAGGAGGAGGGGATAATTCAGGCTCTGCAGGTCCTGTCTGAGCTCTGTGCTGAGTGTTGGGCATCACAGACAGCATCACTGTGCCCTGCACAGGGGGGTTTGCAGGGGAAGGGGAGTTTAAACCTTCCCCCCCCCCCCGCAAACACAGAGGAGCTGGGACGTTGTGGGCAGGCTGAGAGAAGTGATTTTTGGACGGTTTCAAAAGCTTCCCCACTGTCTGAGGTTTTATTTGTTAGCATTTATGTAGTTAATCAGCTTGGGAGCAAACGGTCCCCGGGACTGCCAAGTGTTGTGGCAGCCCTCAGCAGGGACGTGGGAGGGGGATGCCAGGAAAGGATGCTGTGGAGAGGCAGAGAGCTGCAGGGCTTCAGAGCTGGCTGCGGGGGGGAGGCAGAGCCTGCACAGTGCTGGACCAGCACGCACAGACGGGTTTGCTCCTGCTCACCTCCAGCGCCAGGCTTGTGCCACACGGCTGCCACTCCTTGGAAAGCCAGTGGTAGAGATGAGTGTGCACTGTAGCATGGAGTGGACCCTGGAGAAGAGGAGGCTGAGGGGATACAGCAGCACTCTGCAACTGACAGGAGGCTGCAGGGAGCTGGGGGTCAGGCTCTGCTCCCCAGGAATGAGCAACAGGACAAGGGAAACGGCCTCAAGTTGCCCCAGGAGAGGTTGAGGCTGGAGCTGAGGCAGAACTGTTTCCCTGAGAGGGGTGTCAGCCCCTGTGCCAGGCTGCCCAGGGAGCTGGGGCAGTGCCCAGCCCTGGAGGGATCCCAAAGCCGTGGGGCTGAGGTGCTGAGGGCTGTGGGTCAGTGCTGGGCTGGGCAAGGTAAGGGGAGGGCTGGAACTGCAGCAGCTTCAAGGGCTTTAACAACTGAAATGATCCTGTGATTCTTTTGCCACATTCAGGGTCCTTCAATCTCATGGGAGAAACATTCTGCCTTGCAAAGAACAGAGCTGCCTGGGGAAGCTCCTGTCCCACGGGGGCTGATCCTGTCCCACGGGGCTCTTGCACAAACATGATGGACATAAACCATGGCAAGGGATGCAGCTGGAGTGGCAAGAGCTCAGCTCCATCACCCAGTGCTGCAAAGTGCCCATGCAAGCCGAGCTCACGCTGGAGCTCACTCCCTACCTCGATGCATTCCTAAGGAACTGGCTCTTGTGCAGCCAGCCAGGGCACCCGGGAGGGCTCCAGGGGAGGCAGAGCCGAGGCAGAGCGGCTCGGCTCCTTCCCGGCTTCTTTACTCGCTGGGAGCAGCGTGGGAGGAGCTGAAGCATCTTCCCTGCCAAGAAGTGGGGAGGGGGAGAGGGCACAGGCTGCCTGCAAACTGCTGCTGTGAGGCTGCAGGGCTGGGATGGGGGGGTGCACGTGGATGTGGTTCTGTCCTGTAAGGACATGAAAAGATGCACCGTTGCGAGGCTGAAGGATGCAAAACCCCTGCCACGGCCCCATCTGTAAAGTGTGACGTGGCAAAGACTGGTTTTTTTTTCCCCACAGAGTCCCAGGATGGTGGAGGCTGGAAGGACCCTGCAGAGCTGCTCCAGCCCAACTCCCTGCTCAAGCAGCTTCCCCTGGCTCAGGGGGCACAGGAACGTGTCCAAGTGGGTTTGGAAACCTTCTGAGAACTCCCAACCCATTTGTTCCCTAGCTGGGTCTGGCTCCCACAGCACAAGTCTTGCAGCTAAGGTCGGTGAGGAGTTTATTTGAAATACATCTACATTAGCAAAACTAGAGCATCTGGGTTTGTTTTTCATCAAATCAAGTTAAAATATCAAAACTTAGAAACTTTCCTTTGCTGCATGGAGGTTGTTCATGTGGAGGGTGTAAAATGCCCAGGGCTCAGGGATATAGATCACACCAGGGTACTTCTTCCTGAGGATCTTGTCGTTCCACAGCCAAACCACCCACACAGCAATCAGCACCAGTGTGATGATGAAGGAGTAGAAGAGAAAAAGCCCATTGCTGTCTAGGACCAGTCCTTTACGTTTCTGGTGCATCACTAAAGCCATCATGGCAAAGAAGGTGAAAATGTAGAGGATGAAAATCTGACCCTCTGTCACCAGGTACCTACAAAGCAAAAGCAGCCATTAGAGCCTCAGGGAGAAAGCAGAGACCCACCACAGCCCCAGCTCTAGCTGGGCTGGATCCCTTCCCCTTCTCTACAACCAAGCCCAGCTGCTGCTTTCTCCTGCCAGTTTCTCATCAGTGATTTAACAGCTAAGCTACAGGGGCTCCCTTGGGCTTTGGAAGGTGCTGGGTTCTGTGAATGGGATGCTTCAAGGCAGAACCAAAGGCAGACTCTGGCTCCAACCCGTGGATGTTGTGCTCATTTGTTCCAATAGAAACCTCTTGCTCCCTCTCTGCCGTGTCCTGAAGAGGCATCAGTGGCAGAAAGGAGGAATCCCACTCCCTGCTTCTGCAGAGATTCATGCTGACAAATTTAAGTGCAACGGGCTAAGTGGGAACTGACCAAATCAGCTTGATGGTTTTGACTATCAGAAATGAATTTGCTGTGTGAAAACAGCGTCAGCAGGGGGCAAAGCCACGGGCAGCAACCAGCATCAGCTCTCAGGATGAATGGAGAGTTGTTTGGCTGCCATCAGGGAAAGTGTCTGGGAAGAGGAGGCTAATGAAAATGAGAAATAAATAAGACCTCTCTCAAAAGGCTATTTGGGACCCGCAGGGTGAGTGGAGGAGGATGAGCAGCACTGAGACAGCCTGGGCTCTGTGGGAGTTCCTGGACAATTCAGAGAGCATTCCCCCAGTGTCACCAAGGAGCTGACACGCTGCAGGCACTGGGTGAGCACCCCAACATCATCGAGAGACTGACAAAGGCCATGGAGGCTGCAGCTCCAGCAGTACCAACAGGGCAGGAGTGCCCAAGGGTGAGCCTGAAGCTGTCCTGACTTGCAAAAGATAAAGAGGCTGCAAATATCAGTGAGGCTGGATTTGATTTGCCAGACCTGCAGAGCAGAAACTGCGGCAAGTTCTGCCCTGGGGAGTGGAGAACCTCTGCCTGTGGTACTTCAGCTCTAGCCCAGCCCCGGAGGGCAGAAGCTACTCACCAGTAATAAAGGCTGCTGGGCCCCATGAGCAGCAAGGCAGCCACGGGCATCCTGCTCTCCTCTTCAACAGGGGTGAAGCAGCCAGTGAAATATATAAACAGGATCAGGAAAAAGGGGATATACCTGCAAGAAACAACTCCCATGGGTGCTGTGACCCTGCCAAGGATCAAACCCCTCCCCAAAGCCAAACGCTGCACGCAGGCAGCTCCTGTGAAGTCATGTGGTGAAGGAGCAGAGGCAGAGGCCATGCAGGTGAGCTCAGCTGGGTAACCAGGGTGCAGGGTCCCGCTGCCTGGGCTCTAGCAGTGCCTATCAGGGCATCACCTCTCTGCCAGTGTCATAGAGGAAGGGTTGGTGGGGCTGGGTGCAGGGTTACTCTATGTCCTTCTCGGTGTGCTGCTGTGGACTGTCAAGAGTTCTGGTGCTCTCCCAGGAACAGTTTAGGTGCTTAGGTCAAAGGCTGAGTCTGAGTGCTCAGCAACTGCAGCTGGGACACCTCCAGGCTCTGAGAGGCTGTGCAAGTGTGTTGTGTTAAAAACTGACCCACGGGATGTGGACCAGGATTTCAACAGCCTGACAGAGGCCTCTATTTTAAAAAGGATGGGATTTGCTTGCTTGACAATGCTCCAGGAGCAGTAAATAAACCACGACAGCTCGAGGAGGGGAGAGAGATATAGAATCATCTTGGTTGTTAAAGCCCTTGAAGCTCCTGGAGCCCAACCCCTGCCCTCACCCTGCCAAGCCCACCACTAACCCATGGCCCCCAGCTCCATGGCTTTGCAATATTTCCAGGGATGGGGACTCCATTTCTCTCTGAGCAATCTCAGGGTTATGTGGCAGCAGGTCAAGGGCCAGACAGTCCTTTCTGGGGTCTCTGGTGCAGGCAGAGCAGGACAGGGGCCAGGAATGCAGCACAGCCACACTGGATGAAGCACAGTGTCCAGCTGGGATACACATTTCTAGGGTCAGCCTGGGGTGATGGGACTGAAACCAGACCCAAATTGATCTCTTTGGATCACCAAACAGGCTGTACTGGGCCGCACTGGTCTGACTGGGTGACAGCCCCATCCCTCTTGCTGGATTGTGCATGGCAAGGGAGGGTGGAGTGAGCAAAGGGCTAGAGAGGCCTGGCAGGGCTGGGGTGCTTTGGGGTCAACCTCCAGAGGAGCACAAAGGCAGGTGGTGCCAGCTGAGGAGCCTGCAGAGCCCTCAGACCTGAGCTGCAACCCGTCTCTTCACCTGGGTGTCTCATGGAGGGCAGCTGAGGGGTGGGGACAGAAGAGCTGTTCCTTTGGCCCCTACAGCTGCCAAACCACTGCCCCATCCTGCAAATCCCAGCAGGGACAAAACCAGGGGGAGTAGCTGACTGTCCAAGGGAGAGATCCACTGTAACATCCTGGGCTGGGAGAACCTTATCCCCAGCCAGCTCTCACCGGCCACGTTTCAGGTCTTTTTTACACACTGAACCACGACCAGATGAACTCTGCCCTCCAGCTGAGCTCTGCCCTCCCTTGTGTTGCACCCTGGGGCCACTGGATAGCCTGTAAATCACTTACCACATCGAGTGACCTAAATATTCATCGTAGTAGTAGAGCAGCTCAAAGGAATCGATCTGCAACGCAACAGGAAGACGTTGGAAAGGGCAGAAGGAACGGGGCTGCTCATAAATAAGAGCAAGCAATGCCCCCTGTCTAAAGCACAGCTTCTTTACCAGTGTCTCTGGCTTCAGGTTCTTGATGATGGGGTTCTCTCTCACAGACAGGTGGTGCTGGTAGCCGCTGAAGATGAGGCGGTGGTTGACTGAGTCCCCGACCAGGTGGATGCTGGCTCCCATCACGAAGGTGATGATGCTGACGTACACCATGGACCTCGGTAAGGTCTTGGGGGATCTCTCGATAAGCTAAACATGTGGTGAACAGTGAGGAGGTGCCAGCAGAGCTACCCACGCAAGTTCTGTCCCCTCTGACTTTACAGAAACCCCAACAAGCGGCCTATGAGAGCTGCTGCCTGCAGCAACCAACGCTGCCAGGGCAAAAACCAATCACCCCTGAGCTTCCCTGCCTGCAGCTACAGTCCCTAACCCCACCTCAGGCACCTTTCTACCCTCCTGTGTGGCTTCTGGGTTTGAGTACACGCTTTATCCCTCTTTGCAGCAATAACCTCCCCACTTTTTGCCCCTTCTGCAAAGCAGCTCCCTTCACCCCAGCCAGTGCTTCGACCCAACCTGTGAGCCAAGGCTTCTAACAGAGAGCTCAAAGCAGCTCCTTCACCAGATGTGATGAAAACCGATTCCTGAGGAACAAAAAAAAAAGGGGCAGCCGGTTCCCGTGCTGCGTGGGTCTGCCAGGCTGGCTGTGCCCTCCAGTGGCAGGGACAGCCTCCAGCAGCCTCCAGCTCCTTGACAACTCTCTTGATTGTTTTCAAAGGACTCTTGTTTGAAAGCCTTGTTTGTTTGTTTTCTTTCTCTAGATTCACCTCTCTCTGTATTTGCGTGTCAAAGCTGTATCTAGAGATGTCTGATTGCCAGAAGAACTGGTTGAGGTAACTGTTTGAACAGCAGCTTCAGCCTTGAGCTTTCCCTGTGCCACCCCGTGCTCCTGTGCAGCTCTGGGTGAAGGAGGCAGGGAGCACAACTCCCCCAGGGAGCCTGGGGGAAGCTCCTGCAAGGAGCTTTCTCTCCAGAAAGGAGCTCCCCACTCAGCCAGCGAAGCAGGGAATACCTCAAAGAGTTCGGGCTTTGGAGGAGATGCCAAACTGGCACCTGGAACAGCAGGTCAGGGGGATGCATCAACCCAGCCTGAGGATGAGCCAGGGCCACCTTCACCTCCCGTGTCCCTGCTGCCAAATCAGCTTTGCAGCCCTTCATAAACACTGAAAAGCTCCTTATTTGTATTTAATTTTGAGGCTTAACTCCCCCTTTCTGTGTAAGTGCTGTGTGAACGTCAGAGGAGGCAGAGGACAGGAGGAGCAAAACACCCAGGAGAGCTCTGGTCTGATGGGAAAGGACGGGAGGGGGGGACAAGTCCTTGGAGAGGACACTGGGCAAAAGAAATGCACCCTGAATCACAAATGGGTGTCTGTCTGCAGAGCAGCCCTTGATGCTATGCTGCCAGGGAAGTCTGAGGCAGCAGGTTTTGAAGCTGACTGAGTACTCAAGCTGTGTCAGGCTGCCAGGGGTCAGCCCCAGCCTCAAGAGCCTTCACATCCCCCAAAGGACCTTTCACAGCAACACCAGCACTGCAAATCTCCCAGTCAGACACAGGAGAGGATCATTTCCATACCAGGACATCATTTCTAGCTAATGAAGGTTACAATACATTTGTAATTGCTTTCTCCTCTCCTCTGGCTGCTCAGGGTTTGATAGGAGAAGCTTTCTAATGCTGTAACCTGGCGAGTGGCTTCCACCAGGCAGTGACTGGCAGCTGAAGCGAGATCAATCCCAGCTAAAGATACAAATCTGATGTCAAAGAGCAAGTGGAATTAAGCTCTGGACAATCCCAAATATCTAGTATAGCTCCAGCTGTCTCAGAAGGTCTTTTAAGTCATGGACAGATGTTGTCTTAAAAATAGGCTGTGGCTGAGGCAGGGAGGAGGGCTCTGAGTCCTCTCCCGATCCTAGGGGGAAGCGATTTGCTTTGTGTGTGCAGGGGGAATTGAGTTGTGTTTTAAGCCAGTTCTGCCTTGCTCTTTAAAAAAGTGGCCTCACAAATCCCTCCTGGAGCAGCCAAACGTAGAGCAGGGCCAGCTCACTTGCAGGAGCTGGTGAATCAAGTCCCTTACAAACCCTTCCCCCTTACAGAACCGTGTCGTTTGCCCCCAGGAATATGAAAGAAGATGTCAAGTGTTTTTACCTTTAGCAGAAGAAAGGGAGTGATAACGTTGTAAGCCATGTGGAAGTAATCCCCAGCGCTGGGTTTATTGAGAGGAAACCACTCCAAAGGCAGGATTATCTGAGGAGCAGAGGAGGGGGAAAAGAAGAGTACATCAGTGTATGCTCAGTACCCAGCTCCCAGTGACACCCTGTCACTGACTGGAAGGTTCCAGCTGAGAGGAACTTGTGTCCTGCACTGTCAGGAAAGCAGAATCCCAAGCTCCAGAGACACAGGTAAGGGGAGGGGAAGAGCAGCAGGAACACCAGCAGGTAACTTCTGTTATGAAAGCAGAAACTAGTGGGATGAATGCCATGGAACAAGTTTCCTCGTGTCCAAAACCACGCTCTTGGAAGCAGTTACTCACAGCAGGACACGGCAGAGCGGCTTCCAGGCAAACACAAGGCAAAGCTGCTTCCCTGTTGAGGTGAGGGAGCCCTGGCAGGGGCTGCCCAGATAGGCAGTGGAGGCTCCTTCTCTGGAGACATCCCACCCCAGCTGGATGAGTCCCTGTGTGCCCTGCTCTAGGTGCTGCTGCTCTGGCAGGGAGGTTGCACTGGATGAGCTTTCCAGGTCCCTTCCAGCCCTTGAGATCCTGTGGTCCCTCCTCCACGGTGTCCTTTAGGGGTAAAAGGGTCTACAGGAGCCCACTGTAGATCTGTCCCTCCCACCCTACGTGAAGCTGTGGCCTGTGCCACACTCACCATGGCGATGGGACGCCCAAAGTCCAGCACCCAGTTCTGCAGGGTGAAGTAGAACCACAGGTCAAGGTGAAAGGGGGAGGTCTTGAAGGTGTCCTCGCTCTTGCCCGCCCCATGCCTAAGAGATGACAGAAGTGACAGTGTCAGGCACACCACAGGTTTTGGAGGAGGCAGGGAGATGACCCCAGGTCTGCATCCTCCCCTCCCTAGACTTGTGCTTCCCTGGCTGGTGGCTGGGCTTTAGGATCTGTGCAGTTCAAGGAGAGGAGGAGGCAGTGCAGAAAGGCAAAGGGGTGCTAACACAAACTGGCCCATCCCTCCCTCTAAGAAGGCTCTTGCTGGCCCCGAGAGGAGCCCAAAGGCAGGATGAAACCCTCAAATGCTGCATGAAGTGCAACTATTTTTAACTTTCGCATGACAAAGCAAAATGCAACTCCCCTGGCACTGCTGCTGAACGCTACCCATGCATCACTGCCTGGGGGGGACGCGAGCACAGCCATGCTCTGGTCACTAATCACCTTCATCTCCAGCTCTGAACATCCTCCTCCTCTGCTCTGCAGAGCAAGGCCTGATCCAACTCATTCCACTCAAGTCTTTCCATGGGCTTCCCCTCCAGCACCACCGCACCTTCGCTTCTAAGGGAGAGGAAGACGAGTCGCTCTCCTGTGTGGTGCTGGGACCAGAACGGCGTGAGGCACGTCAGCACACGAGCCTGTGCTTCCCCACACGTGGAGGAAGAGGATGGTGGTACCCAGAACCAGCCGAGCTGCCCTGGATGAGCTGAGAGATCTTCTGCACCCGGGGAGAGCCTGTCAAAGCCCAAACCAGCCCGGGCTGACACAGGTAAGCCAGGATGCCCCTGGGACAAGGCTCTGCGGTGCTGGTGCTGAGCAGGGGGGAGGGGACAGGATGAGACCCCCTGGAATACCCGGGTTGGGGGGGAGTTAGCCCGGACAAACGCAGCATCCCAGATGGGGAGCTGGTGCCCTGCTTGGGGAGGAGGGGTCCTGGGGGNGGGGGCACGGCACGGATGGGGATGAGGGAGAGGCACCGAGGTGTGCGTGGGGGTGTCCCTGTCCCGTTCCCGTCCCCGCAGCTCACCTGCCCGGGTAGAGGCTCCCGGTGGGCTGTGGCGAGCCCGGAGCCGCCGCCGCAGCTGGGAACTGCCGCCGCCGCGCCGCGCTCTGCATGTGCCCGGCTGATCACGGCACGGCACGGCTCGGCACGGCTCGGCACGGCACGGCACGGCACGGCACGGCTCGGCACGGCCCCGGCACGGCACGGCACGGCACGGC
>WBNH01011886.1:0-15704 GCA_013401255.1 Urocolius indicus
GTTGCTCTGTCAGAAGTTACCACGTCAACAAATCAAGACAGACAACATCAGTGCTCCTCCTAATGTGCTTCAATAGGTCACGCAGAGGAACGTAAATGTAACCTGGACACCACTCCACTCCTTTCACAAGCTCTGCTGCAGCCAAGTCTGGCAAAGGCACATTTATAAAGCAGATCTTCTGCTGGTATCTGTGGCCACCATGGCTCTACCTCCCACCACCTGATCACACACGCACACCACTTCACAAGCAGAGGGGGCAGCTGGGCAATAGCACCCAGTGACCAGGATTTCAGCCCTTCTGCTCTTTTGCCCCTTTTGAAATGTCTGNCTTGTCCACGCACCGCTTCCCCCAGTCACTTTCCGTCTGTCTCCTTTCCCCATAACGAGGACAACAGATTCTGAAAGAAGGGAGGAGGACTGTCAGACCCCCACATGCTCCATCAAACCCAGCACCCCAAGAACAAATGGCCCCTTGGACTTTTTTCACTGTATCCTAAAGAAAAAAAAACAAACCCACCCCACAAAGCTCAGGCACCTTGTCCTTACACTCCCAGCAACTGAGCGTTCCGTAGAATTTAGTGAATCGTGTCATATCGTCTCAACCACTGCAGGTGCAGGCCCCTGCTGTAGAGGAACATCCCCCTTCTATTGCATTCAGGCACTACCACACAGAACACCAAGGGAGCTTGCTCCCTTGACAATTGCATACATTTAATTGACAGGGGAAGTTGTATACACCATGCAACATGACCAGTACTTCAATCCTGCATGATAAAAAAAAGTGTTTGGCTCCTATTTAATAACCAATTCCTAGAAGTACCATGACAGAGTCTCATCAGGAGGTTTCTTTGGCCTGCAGGCTACATACAGGCTGAAGCAGAAAAATCCTTCAGTGTAAACGTGGCTCGAGATTGAATATGACACACTCCAGTAATTTCTGCCACTGAAAGGGTCAAAGGAGAAGACAACAGAATCCATCACATCTTCAGGACAAGGGCTAAACCGTAGTCTCCATTTGGTGCAACAGTTACACTACCTTCCTCCCAAACTGCTGTACTGTTAATTCTCAACAAACACCTAGAAACACGAACTTGTTTTCTCCATATTACACTTCCCTTGATAAAGACAGCTCTCCAATGAGTCTGGGGACAAAAGAATTGCGATGCAAATCATGCTAAATCTGCCTAAAAACTTATAAACAAGGGCACTTGTGTGTTCTCCCTGTCCAAGAAAGGGTGGGAAAGCTGCTGAGAGCTGGCAAAGCAGCTGCCTGGTGCCATTTCCAAAGTGAATGCACTTCCCACAATGCTGTCTCCACGCAGAGCACAGGGCATGCAACACAGCTCTTCCAGGAGCACTTTGGAAACCTAAACTGACATCTGTGTGAAGAAACAGAAAAACTAACAACTCAAAAAAGCTGAAAACAAAAATAAAAGAGAAAGCCAGCCTTACTTTGGTCTCTTTTTGAACGGTTGCTGAGGTGGTGTGGCTGCCTTTGGTTCCGGGGAGTCAGGAGGAGATGGGTCCCCTCCTGGGAGCTCTGGAGGGAGTGGGAGGTCCGTGAGTAAGTGTCGTGGTCTCTGCTCTCTATCTTTCTTCACAGGTTTTGGAGGAAGAATCTCTTTTGGACTAAACTCCGAAAAGTTAATACAATGCAAAAGTCAGACTTAACAGGCAGTTAACAAACAAACAAACAAAAGCCTACTAGCTTTCTATTTGAGAACAAACTTGGGCTTCTAACTGTATAAGTGCCAAAGTTAGGGCAGCCAAGTATAAACCAAAGCAGCCTTCAATTTCGTGGTGATAACTCATTGGGAAAGGGTTAGGTTTGAACCACTGTCTTCAAATAAACACATAGCTCTCCAAATAGCTCAGTTTGCACAAATAAGGAGTTAATTCTGAGTTTCCTGTGACAGGTTAATCAGCCAGCACTCACTTTCCGACCCCGACTTCCTCTATTTATTGTAATGAAATTCAACGCATGGCTTGTTAAGGACTACTATAAATACAAACCCAGAATCAAATCTCTCTACAGAAGTAGCTTCTGACTTCTTAGCAAGGGCTGACACGTGGCTCTAACTCAGGAAAATTATAGAAAACAAAAGCTGACTTTTTAAAAATCAAATCATCAATGGCATCAGAAGTCTAGTTTAGACTGGCTAGAGTCCCATAAGCAGAACCTAATTTCTCCCTCGTGTATGCAGCAGGGAGAATTGCTAGGTCTGAACAGTCAGGAGTCCTTCATGCAAATCTCTGCTTCACCAGGAAGAGATTAAGAGACATGAACAACCTTCTCTGGTTTGCTTTTAGGGGAGCCAGCAGGAGGTCTGCTGTTTGTCAGCATCACCAGGTCCAACGCTCCAGCAAAGAGCACTCCGTGTAAATGAGCTGAGGGAATTAGGTCATTCTTCCAATTTTTTTAATTAGACACTGCCTAACCTGCATGACAAACTCTTGTGAAAGAAAGTTAAGAAACAAGCAAGCCAAAGCGGGGGGATCCTATTCTGGCACTGAGCTCTGATATTTGCAAAAGATGGGGGAACAATCTTATCCCATAGCCACGAAGTCTCCAGGCAGATACAGAACTCATTGCATATCACACCAGTCTAGACCTCCAGAGGAAAGCACTCACTGACAGGCACCATCACCAGTGGTACAGCCTAGAAATACCAGAAATGGGAGAGCTGCAAGGGCTGAAGCTCACCTCCCATTAACTGCAAATCTCTAACATGCAGAATGACACCCATCTTGGTCACTGGACCAAGGCAGAATCCATGTTACACCTCAGATGAGCATCTTCAAGGAGGATCTGGACAGCCTAGGCCTGCCACCATGGGTAGGAGGCAAAAAGCTTTGTACCAACAAAGTCGATGAATAAAGTTTTGCTTTCTTTACAGCTTGCAAGTGTGTACTGGAATCCCCGATCTAATGTCCAGCTCTTACAGACTTAGTGCCAACAGGAACTAAAATGGAGTTGTTTGACTTTGCGTTTAATCCCCTTCTATTTGGTGATTCATTTTTCCCTGATAGTATTTAAATATCCAATACATATGCTAAGCTGGGACCCTGTTAGATTCAGCCTTTTTCCACACATACACTAAGAGCCAATGTCTTTGCACAACATCTCCAGAAGGGTGAAGGAAGAGGTGTAGGTTGAACTTGCAGGTGCCCAGCTTCCCAGGAAGTCCCTTCTTTCCTTTTTATCCAACAGTTACATTTTTCTCACTGACAAGTTATCTGTGCTCAGTTACATACAGCTTCCTGTTTACTTCCAGATTACTGTTTATCAGCACTAGTGTTACTGTAACTTCAATTACCCTCCCACCCTGAACACTGAGGCATTGCACCGGGCATTATTTTCAAAGCAAGAAGGCCAAACAGATCCTTCAGAGCTCCCAAGCAGAAAAATGACCAAGTTGGAAAGCCAGCTGCTTAACAAAGGCTCCTAGAAACTACCTCCCTTTTTCCCCTCCTCTAAAATAGCAGGAATGCAATCGGTCAGGTCTGCATTTTCAACTGTCTAAATGCTGTGAACAGTCAGCCAGATGTTTCTCTGCCACCTACGAAATTTCTGAGTGCAGCATCAAGCACGTACAAAGTTTGCACCACCTGTTTCTGCACTGCTTTTCTTCTCCTCCTGCTAGGTCAAGCGAACCATGGCCAACCTCGACTACTGTGAAGTCTAAAAATGTTATAGACAGCCTTAAGAGCTCAGTGAGCATCAAGAAAAGATAAAAGAGTTTCTAACTGAACGAGGTGTGTTTTATACTTGCACACAGGTGAACCTGCTTCTGCAGGGGGGTTGGACTACAAGCTCTCTAAAGGTCCCTTCCAACCCCTACGATTCTATGATTCTATATCAAAGCACGTTTCCAAATCCTATGCTTACCATGGTCTCAGAGCTGAAGCTCTCAGTTTCAGCACACAAACACAAAAGTCTCTCTCAAAAAAAAGTTTTGTTCATCAACACAAAGGCAGTTGATCAAGGGTGCACTTCTGCACTCAGTGCCATATGCAACTGTCACCAGACTCAGCAAAATGAAGAGGGATTTCCCACTCTTTTGTTGGGGAAAAAGCCACCATAAATCTATTTACTGAGCTTAGCAACCAGCTGCATTATCACCTGCATTCCTACGTTCCTAGTGATGGCAGAGATAAACCCCACTTTCACAAAACTGAACCCCACCTGGGTAATAAAAAAAAAAAATCCAAAACAGCTCTAGGTATGAGTGGCTAAAAAAAAAAAAATTATGCAGTATTTGCAGCACAACTTTTGTGTTCAGAATTAAGGGAACTCACCAGAAGAAACTTGCTTAGACTGGCACGATTTGGGAAAAATCTGCAGTCCGTTAAAAGCTCATCAGCGAGACACTAAACTAAGTAGGTATTTGCTGAACAACATGGCACAGCTTAGGAAGGGCAACACTAACAAGCATAAACCTACCAGTGACAGTATTACCCTAATTTACATCAATACCGGGACAAACCAGGAAAATCAATTAAATTAATCTGAATATGTAACGTTCTGTGTTCACTTCAACCACAGGGTAATTGTATCAGGTCATAACCATTGTGTAACACACCACTGATAAAAAACCTCGCTTTACTAACCAGTGAGATACCTGGTACATCTTAAACAATGGCTGGAAAAAATACAGAAGTTGCTCAGGAACTACAGGCTTAGCAGATCAAGTAGAAAAAAACCCAAACAAACCAACCCCAAAACATATAATTGATGACCTGATGTTACGAGCCAATCCCAAAACATGTAATTGACGACCTGATGTTAACAGCACCACAACACACTAACAGCTACCAAAGGGTGGGGGAAAAAAAAAAAAAAAGTTGTTTTTTCATCTTCTCCACCTCCACTTTGGATATTCTGTTCCATTTCCCTCTTCCCCCACCAAAAGAAACCTCACAATGTAGNCACAAAAGTCTCTCTCAAAAAAAAGTTTTGTTCATCAACACAAAGGCAGTTGATCAAGGGTGCACTTCTGCACTCAGTGCCATATGCAACTGTCACCAGACTCAGCAAAATGAAGAGGGATTTCCCACTCTTTTGTTGGGGAAAAAGCCACCATAAATCTATTTACTGAGCTTAGCAACCAGCTGCATTATCACCTGCATTCCTACGTTCCTAGTGATGGCAGAGATAAACCCCACTTTCACAAAACTGAACCCCACCTGGGTAATAAAAAAAAAAAATCCAAAACAGCTCTAGGTATGAGTGGCTAAAAAAAAAAAATTATGCAGTATTTGCAGCACAACTTTTGTGTTCAGAATTAAGGGAACTCACCAGAAGAAACTTGCTTAGACTGGCACGATTTGGGAAAAATCTGCAGTCCGTTAAAAGCTCATCAGCGAGACACTAAACTAAGTAGGTATTTGCTGAACAACATGGCACAGCTTAGGAAGGGCAACACTAACAAGCATAAACCTACCAGTGACAGTATTACCCTAATTTACATCAATACCGGGACAAACCAGGAAAATCAATTAAATTAATCTGAATATGTAACGTTCTGTGTTCACTTCAACCACAGGGTAATTGTATCAGGTCATAACCATTGTGTAACACACCACTGATAAAAAACCTCGCTTTACTAACCAGTGAGATACCTGGTACATCTTAAACAATGGCTGGAAAAAATACAGAAGTTGCTCAGGAACTACAGGCTTAGCAGATCAAGTAGAAAAAAACCCAAACAAACCAACCCCAAAACATATAATTGATGACCTGATGTTACGAGCCAATCCCAAAACATGTAATTGACGACCTGATGTTAACAGCACCACAACACACTAACAGCTACCAAAGGGTGGGGGAAAAAAAAAAAAAAAGTTGTTTTTTCATCTTCTCCACCTCCACTTTGGATATTCTGTTCCATTTCCCTCTTCCCCCACCAAAAGAAACCTCACAATGTAGTTTATCAGAGGTCCTATTAGAAACCGAGACCACCACCAGCCAAGACCTAGTGCAGTGTCGTTTCATTCTTTTCATGCAATACCCACTTCTTAAGCAATAAAATTGTATTAATTACTCAATAATTAATTCAATTAAATCGATGTGCATTTTTTGTTTGTTTTTTTTTTTTTTTTTTACACACGTGCATGGCCTGCATGTTCAGTGACTTTGGAACAGAAACGGCTCTGGTTTGTGTTCTTGTACTGGAATTGTTAAGCTTTTTCCTGTTACTTAAGTACAGGCTTTGGAGGAATTAAAAAAGCAATTTCAAAATAAGCCTGTGCAAATGGCTGCAAGGCAAAGGGATATCCAGTTCTCCATCCACGTTTCATTACTGTAATAAATATGAACAAAGTGCTGTGTGAAACCTTTACTAGCCAGTATTATAGCAGCAACTTAAGCTCCTTCTTGCTGAGATAAGATCTAACTACCTGCACAGGACCATAAAACTCTCCACGTAAACCTGATGAGGCCAAACCCAGGAATGAATGAGCAATAATGGATTTACACCAGTAGCACAGTTCTCAGCACGCTGTACAGGGTAAGCCAGCAACCGTCAAAACAACCCAAAGAACCTGCTTGTTTCAATGGTTTGTTTTTAAATGACAACACGAGGCTCTTGTGTGACCTTACCTATCCAAGTCATCTTCCCCAACTAAAACAGGGGGGAGCGGAAGCGGAGGCAACGTTGAAGTTTTCATGTGTGGGATAGCAGCCATCACAGACACTTGTGTTTTTGTAGAGACTTGGACAGAGGACTGAGAGTTCACCTGAGAGGATACAGTAGACGTCCTTGGGTGAGAAGAAGGTAGCAATGGCATTGGGGCTGAAGTAGGGACCTGAACGGGAGTCGAGTGGGACGGTGGCAAAGGTGGAACAGCAGGTGATGGAGGCAAAGGCGGCAATGGCGGAGTTGGAGGTGGTGGTGTGGTTGTCGGCAGTGGTGGAGGAGGTGATTTTATGGAGGGTAGCGGGGGTGGGATCTCCTTCTCTGCTGCGTCTGTCTCTTTTGGAGACAGAAGGTCTTCTACCACTGCTACAGGCTTCAAGTTTTTTGTTCCCGTCTGTTTTGAATCTCTAACTGGAACAGGATGTTTCCTCTCAGAGTTCTCCTCTGCCTTGATTTTTAGCCAGTATTATAGCAGCAACTTAAGCTCCTTCTTGCTGAGATAAGATCTAACTACCTGCACAGGACCATAAAACTCTCCACGTAAACCTGATGAGGCCAAACCCAGGAATGAATGAGCAATAATGGATTTACACCAGTAGCACAGTTCTCAGCACGCTGTACAGGGTAAGCCAGCAACCGTCAAAACAACCCAAAGAACCTGCTTGTTTCAATGGTTTGTTTTTAAATGACAACACGAGGCTCTTGTGTGACCTTACCTATCCAAGTCATCTTCCCCAACTAAAACAGGGGGGAGCGGAAGCGGAGGCAACGTTGAAGTTTTCATGTGTGGGATAGCAGCCATCACAGACACTTGTGTTTTTGTAGAGACTTGGACAGAGGACTGAGAGTTCACCTGAGAGGATACAGTAGACGTCCTTGGGTGAGAAGAAGGTAGCAATGGCATTGGGGCTGAAGTAGGGACCTGAACGGGAGTCGAGTGGGACGGTGGCAAAGGTGGAACAGCAGGTGATGGAGGCAAAGGCGGCAATGGCGGAGTTGGAGGTGGTGGTGTGGTTGTCGGCAGTGGTGGAGGAGGTGATTTTATGGAGGGTAGCGGGGGTGGGATCTCCTTCTCTGCTGCGTCTGTCTCTTTTGGAGACAGAAGGTCTTCTACCACTGCTACAGGCTTCAAGTTTTTTGTTCCCGTCTGTTTTGAATCTCTAACTGGAACAGGATGTTTCCTCTCAGAGTTCTCCTCTGCCTTGATTTTTGTTGTCTCTGCGGGGGCTTTAGCCTCTGCATTCGTATACAGTAAATTAACTAACTCTCTATCTGAAGATGATTTTTCAGATTTAAGAGTTTTGATGACCTTTTTGGAATCTGTTCCAGACTCCTTAAGTTCAGCTAAGCTGTTCTCCTTTCTAGACAGGAAAACAGGCGAGCCCTTTGCCTCCTTCCCATCCACCTTGGCTGCGGCTGCTGCCGCTGCTGCTCGTTCCTTCTTCTTCCGGCTGAGTTCTGCCCCCAGGCTGGAGTTCAGCGGGAGCCTTGTGGGTGATATACTGGAATGGCGACTGTGTGACCCAGACCTCTGCTTCTTACTGTGAGATGATGAGTGTCTTGAATACCCAGGGCTTCGGCTACGGGACTTCACAGACTTCCTGTGGAGAGAACGAGGAGAAGAGAAATGAAATGAAGCACCTCTCGACCTGAGAGAGACTCCCCAGCATCAGTAGCTCTTGTTGAGAATGACTCAAGCCTATTATTTGTCAAGAAAGTCTGAAACACCTGTCAGGAGAGATTAAAGCTACTGAAATAAGTTTCTTGACTAAAGCAGTACAAGTTTCAGATCATCATTCAAGCCTTCTGATGTCAGGACTACCCTCCCAGTCATACTGTCAAGACAGAAACAAAGGACCCAGACCAGACAAGTCTCAAGATAAGGCCAGGTCACAGATGGCCACACTAAACAGAAAACTTCAGAACAGCAGACTTCAGTTGAGAGGATGAACTGGCAGTTTACAAGACTTTCACAGTAATTTTGTACTCCTTTAAAGGAAACAATAGATAAAATACAGCTGCCCTCACAGGAACACTGCCTCAGGAAATATCTCAAGTAGTTCTGCTTACGGTATGTCCAGAGAGTCTCAGTCTTCCTCTACAGCAAGTGGGCTCTAAGTTAGGTAAAAGCAACAAGTCAGGTAGGAAACACCTCACATCATCGGGGTGAGGACAGGCTGAACTTGTCAGTAGGCAGCAGTAACCACAAGCTCACTGGAGAGTGATGGGGAAATGAAGATTAAAAAAAAAATGGAACTGGAAACTTGGTACTTCCAGTGTCCATGTCAAAATAACTGAAAAGACATAACTGTTTCCTCCACTCAAGGAGGAACTGGGATTTTGCAGCTTAAGAGACAGTGTACTTGAGCTGCATGGGTGGTAGGCTCTGTGTGAGCCCCTAGGAAATTCTGATCAGATCCTGTAATAGAAACTATGCTCCAAGTTTACTTTTACTTTGTGATTTATTACTCAGAACATATCTAAGTTTTGAAAACGCTGATTTCTCTCAAAACATCGTTCCACACCAGTTATAAAAACCAGTTAACAGCAGCAGGTTTAAAGCCAGCCCACACCGTCTTACTTGTAACCACATGCAGAATGTCATTAACAACAAGGTCTAAACTCTTGATCACAACTGTTGACAATGTTACACAAATTAGTATTACTCTAGGACAACTAAGGTTTGGAAAATGAACTGAAGAACTGATACAGAGTAACACAAAGCTCTTGCTGGACACTACCAGTACTTTTGAGGATGGATGGAGCTGTGGTTGCACAGGATGCAAAAGGTGTCACTTCACAGTGGTATGCAGTTTAACAAAACGCACTTCTCTGGAGAGTCCAAGCATAAAGCATTCTGCCCTCTCCCTAGTAAGCACAATCCCAAACCTCACGCTAACAGTGGTCAGATAACACAGAGTGTAGGTAGTCCTTACCTTTAGGCTTACAAAATAAAAATACAATCAGGAGGAGAAAATAAGATGTCATCCAAAGTCACTCAACCATTTTCCTCTTTAATACGTTCCTCTGGACTGGAGCAATGCGTCAGGATTGTCTCTTTTTCCAAGGTTTCTGGTCCGTAATGAAATAATAAGTCTTGTATTCAGCTTACTCTTTGGACAGCAGCTCACCTGCCATATCCCAGGCCAAAGCTACCCAGCCATTACACTTTCTTTGTGCTCCAAGACATTCTCAGGCTAAGGAAAAGACTCTTAAATGAATCCTGCAGGATGTAGTTTACTGCAACCACAAACAGTTTTGGGGTTAGTATTCCCTATGACAATTCATTCAGATGAAGACGCTGCAACACTTAAGTTTCCTGCTCCTTGTCTTCAACCCTCCCCATGCAACGGTTACTCCAATTTAACCAGCTGCAGAGCAACATTCTCCGTGAGATCACTCAGCAGGTCTGATGCAAAGTAAACATCTCCAAAAGTCTAACTTGGCCTTATTTTTCACAACACTAGAAATGTGGCCACCAAAGACACCTGCATGGACAAAAGGGAGGCTGGAGGCAGCAGTGGGGTGCTCAGACAAGATCCCCTTACCACAGGCTGCTGTGAGAGGAGTTGTGCTGCAGACCCAGCGCATCCAAGAGCTGAGGATGACTCCCTGACCTTTCACCAGCAAACACACGTGCTCCTCTGTTCCACCAGGACTAAAGCCACTTATTCCCTCCCAACAGTCTTCCCCGCTTTGCAGGCACCACTTGCACTTCTCTTCAGCTATCTAATAATAATTACCTACAGCTATTTATACCAAGCACTGTTGCTTCTAAGCCCATTTTCCAGCCTGGTGTTTACGGCTTCTTTGTAAGACCTGAAAAAGGCACTGCAGCCAGAACCTTGTCCACTTTCTCAGCGATACTACCACAACCCACAATAGACCGCTCTACATTAAACCTTACCTCACATTACCATACCACTAAGAGCCCCAACACCAGCACAGTGCTTGTTATGAGGCAGTTCTCCACAGCAACGCTTACTTTCATCGCCGCCGTAAGTAAGGCAAATGCATAGACAGACTTTGCTTTTTGAAAATAGCCTTTCCATCCTGTGGAATGATCTTTTCATGGCTTTGATGCACTTTTACTCCCCTCATCCTTAACACATGTTAGGGCAATGCCCTAAAGCTTACTCGCTTTGCTAAGATTATCAGGGATGGGTAGGGGGTGATCCAGTCTCACACTTAGGTTAGAAATAAAAGATACTAACCACGACAACTGTAAACTAATATAAAGAAACCAGAGATGGCGGCTCACCTTAAAAATCCAAATAACAAAAAGCATAATCAGATTAATTTAATACTGATACTGTTGGAAGATGAGAATGGTCTTCGGAAGAGGGAGAACTAGAACACCCCAGACCTCCTTGTACTGAAAACGACCGTAGCTAATAGCCATTAGCAGAGGTGACCCTGCATCAGCTGGCAGACCAAAGCCCCACATNACCTGCCATATCCCAGGCCAAAGCTACCCAGCCATTACACTTTCTTTGTGCTCCAAGACATTCTCAGGCTAAGGAAAAGACTCTTAAATGAATCCTGCAGGATGTAGTTTACTGCAACCACAAACAGTTTTGGGGTTAGTATTCCCTATGACAATTCATTCAGATGAAGACGCTGCAACACTTAAGTTTCCTGCTCCTTGTCTTCAACCCTCCCCATGCAACGGTTACTCCAATTTAACCAGCTGCAGAGCAACATTCTCCGTGAGATCACTCAGCAGGTCTGATGCAAAGTAAACATCTCCAAAAGTCTAACTTGGCCTTATTTTTCACAACACTAGAAATGTGGCCACCAAAGACACCTGCATGGACAAAAGGGAGGCTGGAGGCAGCAGTGGGGTGCTCAGACAAGATCCCCTTACCACAGGCTGCTGTGAGAGGAGTTGTGCTGCAGACCCAGCGCATCCAAGAGCTGAGGATGACTCCCTGACCTTTCACCAGCAAACACACGTGCTCCTCTGTTCCACCAGGACTAAAGCCACTTATTCCCTCCCAACAGTCTTCCCCGCTTTGCAGGCACCACTTGCACTTCTCTTCAGCTATCTAATAATAATTACCTACAGCTATTTATACCAAGCACTGTTGCTTCTAAGCCCATTTTCCAGCCTGGTGTTTACGGCTTCTTTGTAAGACCTGAAAAAGGCACTGCAGCCAGAACCTTGTCCACTTTCTCAGCGATACTACCACAACCCACAATAGACCGCTCTACATTAAACCTTACCTCACATTACCATACCACTAAGAGCCCCAACACCAGCACAGTGCTTGTTATGAGGCAGTTCTCCACAGCAACGCTTACTTTCATCGCCGCCGTAAGTAAGGCAAATGCATAGACAGACTTTGCTTTTTGAAAATAGCCTTTCCATCCTGTGGAATGATCTTTTCATGGCTTTGATGCACTTTTACTCCCCTCATCCTTAACACATGTTAGGGCAATGCCCTAAAGCTTACTCGCTTTGCTAAGATTATCAGGGATGGGTAGGGGGTGATCCAGTCTCACACTTAGGTTAGAAATAAAAGATACTAACCACGACAACTGTAAACTAATATAAAGAAACCAGAGATGGCGGCTCACCTTAAAAATCCAAATAACAAAAAGCATAATCAGATTAATTTAATACTGATACTGTTGGAAGATGAGAATGGTCTTCGGAAGAGGGAGAACTAGAACACCCCAGACCTCCTTGTACTGAAAACGACCGTAGCTAATAGCCATTAGCAGAGGTGACCCTGCATCAGCTGGCAGACCAAAGCCCCACATCTACATACTTCCACATTACCCACTGCACAAACTCCGAGGAACATCTGCACATATTAAAACACTTCACCTCCTCCAAGCCACAACAGAAGTTAAGAGTAAAGTGCAATCTAGCTATGTGGAAAGCTTGACCACGTGTCCCATGCTCTCACTGCTCAGGAGACAAGCTCAAACAGAAGAGCAGCATTTCTTATTTATGAATGCTGGATGACCTTTTGCCATGGCAAGGATTTGCCCAACAGTGGCCACTACTACAGTCTGTTCACACACAGTGACTTCACTGCTATACTTAGTATGGAACACAACCCACCTTCAGCAAGCTGAGGGACTCTGGAATTTCTTCTTCTAGTTTTAGCTGCAATGGCAATAGTTGTTGCTATACGGAATGGCAAGCCACATCTGTTAATTTTCCCTAGTGACCAAATCATCCTCATTTCCTCCTAAATTTGAAAGCAAGTTGTTTTGCACAGCCACTTCAATGCAAACATTCTGCACTTTCTCCAATCAGCACAGCACATTGATTCAGTTTCCTAACACCGTATTTTGGAAGGGGAGATTAAAGAAAACACAGAACACGCTAAAGAGGCCACCTCTGTATCACCAGTCATTGGAATTAATTCATTGCCCTAGAAAAGCCTGAGTTACCTCCTCTGAAGAATTTAAGCCACAGTCAGCTGTTTCCTGTATAAATTAATCTGCCAATTACAGATGTTTTCTCTTCCAAATTGTTCCTGCCCCTTGCAGGGGACAACAGAAGTGATCACATGGTCACTCCCTGGCTACTCTGGTGCAAAAACAGCTGCCTCCAGTTACATACTTATCTGCAGCAGATCAACCCAAGCTGGCTTCAGCAGAGCTGGTAAGGAAGGCTTGGCTCATCCACTATCCCTCAGGTGAGCTCCTAAAGAGCTGCCAGCAGAGGGGCAAGCCTCATCGTTGGCTTCTGGAGCAGACATTTGACCACAAACCCACACTGACTGCATCCCTGTACAGGCTGCAAGCTCAGTGAAGTAACACCAACAACAAGTTACAACTTACAGTTTGCCTAACGTATGAAAAACACATAAATCCCCTCTCTTTACCAGAACCCCTTCAGGTGGATGTTTTCTGGAGGTATAAACCATATTTTTTGGTTCTGCTTTAAAAGTACACACAGTGTGTTATCTGCCCAGAAAGGAGAGAAGAGTAGCAAGTTATCAACTGAAGACAGAGATTCAAAGAATTCAGTACAAGCTGAGTGCAAACAGCAAGTAACCTTTGGAATCTATTTTGATTTGGGGGGTCTAGCATTTTGCCAGTGAGACAAAGATGCCCTTAACAAGCTTCTTAGGTCAGTATGTAAGTTCAGGGAAGCAGCTTCAGAGTTGCTCACTTAATTAAGACCAGGAAAAGATAACCACTTGATTTCTCAGTTCAAAAGCAACTAGCCATTGAAAGAAAGAGTAAGTCTCAGGTTCTCCTGAGAACTGGAGTAACCCGAGGGGGAAAACTGCCTCTTCACATACCACTCCAGTTTCCAGACAGTTCCTCCTTGTTTAGGGTTGAAAATGGACATCAAACAGGTGCCATAACACACGATTATATCATGAAGTACACATACATCTGCTACTGCTGTATTCCTGTTCTTCCAAAACTATTAGCCAACACATAAGAGCAGTGTCATCAGGGCAAAAAAAGGATTGAGGGGGAAAAAGAACCCAGCAAACACTGTCCCTCAGAACCTTTCAGCTGTACACGGAGAAAACAGAGCAAAGGAGAAACGATTTTCACTATGTAAAATCACAACAGAGTAAATTTTACCTCACAGCTTCCGTGGTGCTAAAACCAATTCACCTCTCTCAAAGCAAGGACAAAGGCACCACTTCAAGCCCAAGATGGAAAACAGTATTGCTGAAGTTAAGAGAAGATCTCCAGGCACAAAGGGCAAATTCCAAAAGCCTCAGGTTCTTTGGGAACTGCTGATCAAATAAATGCGCTCTGGAGGCAGCCTCTTCACTCACAGCTTGTTTCAACCAGAGGATGCAGTAGAGCTAAAAGTACAGAACGCTTCTATAGCCAGGTCACATCTTAATCGCCATGGAGCCGCAACCAAAGCTCCGCAGCACCCATGGTGACAAGTGCAAACTCACTTAACATAAGCTGAAGCTAGAAGAAACAAGAATCAACATTAGGTTACGTATTTGTGCGTGTAACAGGGCAATTAATAAACATTTGAAATAAAACACACAGAACTATCTCCAAATAGTAGTTTTCTTCTCTAGCAAGGTTACTAACTAAAAAACAACAAAAAACAGAGGAAAATTATAGTTAAGCTAAAATCAAGCTGGTTCCTACTCACTCTTCCAGAATGCCCCGATTTCAGAAGCAAGAAACTCTAGTAACAAGAAAAGAAAGTTGAGGCGAGAAAGATGGAGTTTGCACATGGTCATCTTTAGGTCGAGGGAAATGAAAAGACAAGTCATTTCAGAAAGAGCAAAAACCCCTCAAAACAAGCCACCCTCCAGAAAAGGTCATCAAGTTTCCACACATAGTAAAACACACAAAGGCTTCCAGAAACAGGTGAAAACATTCTCCCTGGCTGAACTTTTCAGCAGGGAGGAACATTCCATCCTGCATCAGGAGTGGGAGAGTTCTGTCTCACTTCAGAGCACAGCCCTCCCTAGAAGCCCTTCTGCAGGGGCCACCTCCAGAGGTAGGTGTAATTTAATCCCAGGAGTTCATTCAGCCCTGGGTCTCTACTGAGAGCCAACATGGATGCTGCCTGCCACCACTCAGGGAGGTGTTTTCCAAAGTGTGAACACCATTTCAAAAGGGAATTGCCCCAAACCCAACCAAAGTGATTCCACACAGATCACTCTGTGGCCAAATTAGGCAGCTGGTGACCCGAGTCCCACTGAGACAAAGAAGTGGGTTAAATCCTCCCATGCCCAGAGTCACCCCCAACCAGGCCCCAGACAGTTCCCCATCCCCCAGGGTAAAAAAGAGTGAGGGAGCACTCACCTAGCAATGGGGCTTCGGCTCACAGACCGTTTTGTGGTGAAAGGGCTGCTTGAGCGCCGTCGGCTGTAAGGGCTCGGTGACTTCCCGCTGTACGAGCCGCTGCCTCTCTCATAGCTCGAGGAGCGCCGCCGGTTGTAGGGGCTTATGGACCTCTGGCGTCGGCTGTACGGGCTGGGGGAGCGCGCGTTCGACTGGTAGGCCACAGGTTCCTTGTAGGGTGGGCTGATGGACGGCCGGCGCGAGGAGCTGCCGGGGCTCTTTCTGTAGGGATCGTAGTTACTGGATGTGTGAGAGCGGGGAGGG
>WBNH01011888.1:8207-22084 GCA_013401255.1 Urocolius indicus
CCCTTCCCTTCCCTTCCCTTCCCTTCCCTTCCCTTCCCCTCCTGCCTGGTGCTGCTCGCTGCTCCCCGCCGCTGCCCCGGCTCTTGCTGTAGTGCCCGTGGCACTTTGCCTTGCGTGGCACTTGCCGTGTTGACGCCGTGAGACCCTCCTGCAGCGGCTCCACGAGCTGTAGGCATTAAGGGGTGATGTGCGAACGCTGACACTTTACTCTTCATCCTCTTTTCCTAAATGCACGGGGACTGCCTGCTCGCTCATCCAGAGGTAACTCCATGGTAACCTCCCTTCCAGGCTGGAGAGGAGGAAACAAAAACCCCATCCCTGTGAAAATCAACAAAGAGCTCTTGAGGAAACTACATCACCGATGCACAAGAGGAGGTTTGTGTGGATTTCTTCTGCAAAAGACTGGGAAAACAAGGGCTGGGAGGGAGGTTACCATGGATTTGGGGAACTCGAGCATGCCATTAGCTGGCTGACATCCTCAAGAAGGGTGTTAATAGATTTGCACAAGCCACTGACTCCTCCTTTTGCCTGACGATCTCTCGTGAGATCGTTTTCCCAGTCTCCCAGTTCCACTCCTCTGTCAGAGCTTTCAAGCAACTCACTTGTTCTATACGGGAGTTGGACTTGCGTAGAGTTTTCCTGCCTCTAAGCCAGCACAAAATCGCTGTGTCCCCCTCTGCCTGCCCTGTGCCTGACCACAGTGCTCCCTCCAGCAGTGGCTGGGTGGCCTCACTGCTGACTCAGTGGCTCTGTGGAGCTCGGAGGGAAATCCTGCCCCATCCTGGCAATCCCCAGCTCTCCCTTTTATCCCTATCTTCCAAAAGCCTCTTTTGACATGTCGGTTTGAGGGAGTCCCTCAGGTTTATGTGCCACAGGAAAGGGCACAGGCTGTGAATGTGCCAGTATCCCCTGTGGCAGGTTCTGATGTAGAGAGATGGCTTTTGCTTTTATGTGATGCTCATAACTCAGAGCTCTTTGCAGTCGCACAAACCCAATGTTGCTGCACAGCAGCAGCTGCCTTCTTGTGACACTGGCATAGTCTTCAAGACATACTCTTAACCTTTCAGCATGTCTCACCTTAAAACGTGTCTCATCCTAGAGGTTTACAGCTACCTCACACTAATATATGTCCTCTCCTGTTTTCCTTGTTTGAACACAACAGGTACATGCCAAAGGTTGGCTGTTGACACCTGATTGTCTCCTTTTCATGGCTAGTTTAGAATCACAGAATGGTGACAGCTGGAAAAGACCTTTCAGATCATGGAGTCCAAGCCCTCAGCTCACACTGCCAGGCCCAGCACTGAACTCAACCACATCCATCAGCACCTCAGCTCTGGGGCTTGTGAATATCTCCAGGGCTGGGGACTCCAGCACCTCCCTGGGCAGCCTGTGCCAGGGCTGAAGAACCCTCTGGCTGAAAAAGTTCTTCCTCAGCTGCAATCTCAACCTCCCCTGGGGAACTTAAGCCCATTTCCCTGTGTCCTGTCATTTATTAGTGGAGAGAAGAGANTTGCCCAACCTGGGCATGCTGCTGGCTCCTGTTCAGCTGCTGTCAATTAACCCCCCCAGGTCCTTTCCCTCAGGGCAGCTTTCCAGCCCCTCTGCCCCAGCCTGGAGCATTGCCTGGGGTTGTTGTGACCTGGCCCTTGCCCTCTCCCCATGGCTCCAGCCTGGCCAGGTCCCTCTGAAGAGCCTTCCTGCCCTTCAAGCCAATCCACACACCAGCCCAGCTTGGTGTCAACTGCCACCTTACTGAGGGTGCCCTCCATCCCTTCATCCAGATCATTGATACAGGTGTTCAAAAACCCTGTTGGCATTGGGGTTTTTTGGTTTTGGCCTTTTACAGTTACAACTGTACAAAGGAATTCTGCAAACCCCTTCCAGAATGAAGATCGAGAAGCAGATGCAACACAGCCCAAAAGCTTGCCTCAGAACTCCCTCCTTACAAACCCACGCCCCTCTCTGCTGCCTGTACATCAAGACATCCCTCAGGAAGCATCAGCTGCTCATTTGAGAGCAGCAGCAGGGCTGGTTTGTTTGCACCCACCTGCTGCACACTCAGTCGATGCCTTTTGCTTTCCCTCCCGTTTGGATGCCGGTACAGAGGCAGCTTCAGAGCAGCGGGATCATCTGTGAGGATTTTACTCTTTCCAAGCTGCTGCTTTGGCCAAGTTTCCTTAGTTTTGCACAGCTTATCTTGCAGAAGGCTGTTCTGCAGTTGGTGTTAGGCAGGAGTGGTGGGAAAAGGGAACCACGTGCAGCTTGCTCCCTGGCCCCTGAGCTGCCTCAGAGGGAAACACGGAGTTACTTGTCTCCCTTGGCTGCCTGAAGAATCCTCTGAGGGGATTCTTCACCCTCTTCAAATGTTTCAAGGCCCATTGCCAGGCACAGTTAATTCAGAGACCCTCCTCTGGCATCTCCTACTCTCTCCACACGTTAGCCATGAGCTCAGCTGCAGTGCCAGTGCTGTGCCCTGGTGCCGTGTGTCCCCAGCTCCTTGCTTCAGAGTGAAAGACCCCAGGCTTCACTTGCTGCTCTTCCATGCTTTTCTTCTTAGGCTCTTGTTCTCAGCTGCTTTATTGCCCTTCCCCTCAGGGATTCTTGCTGCTTGTGATGACAAGCTGAGGGGTTTCAGCACTGAGTGCAGTCCTGGGGGAAGGTCAGATGAGGCTCTGCCAGGGGAGGGAGGTTGTCAATGGTCAGAAAGAACAGCAGGATGGAGGTGAGGCTGAGATGACAAACTTACACCACAGAGCTCATGGCAAGCAAGAAGCAAATGTCAAGGGGGCTCTTGTTCTCCAAAGTATGTTCCTAAGGGCAGGCACAGCCAGCCCAGCTGTGGGTTAGGGTAAAGAATGACAGCAGCATGTGACAGAGGGATCCTAGAGAAAACGTGCCCAGGAACTGATCAAAGGAGTGATGCTGGTGAGAACACCTGCCCTGGGACAAGCCTCCCTGCCACAGGAGAGGCACACAGAGGGGATCAGATGAGGAGGGAAGGTGGGGAAGCACAGCAAGTGTCGAGGAAAAAAGAGATCTGTGCATTACCTGAGGTTTATCTCTTCACCAAGAAAAGCAGAGCAGCCCCCACCTACTCTGTCCCTCGCTCCAAGCCAGAGTGAGTAGGAGAAATCATGACTACCTGATGGCTGTTTGGCAGTTGGGAAGCAAAACTGACAGTTATCAAGCCAGATCCTTGCCTCCTGGTTAGAACTGCACTGTCATGGCACGGTAGGATTCTGCTGGACATCCCAACCTCAGGCCTGGGTACAGATCAAGGCTGAAGAATCTCCAACCAAAACGAGGAGCTTCTTCCCCAAGCAGAGCTGAGCTCACTCAGGCACAAGCCCTCTTGTGGGACTGGCATTCCAGCCCAGCTGCAGCAAGGACAGAGCTTGCATCTGCTCCCAGCTCAGTGGGAAAGTCAGAGCATGGTTGGGGTGGTGGTTCAGAGCCCCCCTCTTGCTGGGTGCTGAGGGAAAGCTGTTGTGGAGTAAACAACCCGTTAAGCCATGAAAACAAAAAACCCTGAATTGAGCTTGCAGACCCAGTGGGGTGGGAAGCAAAAAGCTCCATCAGTGCTCCAGAGGGAGCAGTTTACATAAGCAACAGGCTCACCAGCTGAGAGGAGAGCAGCAGCACAAGGGAGCAGAGCTGGGAGCACCAGGAGAGAGTTGCATCTTCCTCACAGGCTTTGTCACCAGTGGGCAGGGCACAGCACCACCTGCAATTATTGCAAGGGACTAAAGTGATGCTCCTTTGCTTGTGATGTTGAGGAGAGTGGCTGAGCCCCAGGAAGCCCAGAACTGGCAATTCCAAAGCTGCTGCAGCTGTGAGAAGGCTTCTCCCATCTCCTTCCCTCTGCCCAAGGTCACTGACAGGCAGGGAGGTTTGTGAAGCTTTCAAGCCACCTTCTCCACAGCTTTCTCAGCCAGGGAACCTGGGGCAGGCAGAGAGATGGGCAGAAGGGACCCTCAAAGTGAGCACAGGCACCCTGCACAAGCTGGGGCTGAGAGGCCTCAGGGTGACTCCTGAGGGAATGTTTGGTAGCAGCATCTGCCCTGCTCACAGATGCCCAGTCCAGGCCTGGGGAAGGCATGGCATAGGGATCACTGGCTTCCAGGTCATCATTTTCCTGCCTCTCTTGGATTAATCTCTCTGAGTGCCCCAAACCCACCTTCCCCAACACATTCCTCAGCCCAGTCTCTTCCTCTTCAATCCCTGAAGGCCTCAATTAAACCTGCTATTAGAAATGCATTCCATTACATCAAACCAACCCTTCAAACTGGTAAAAAACAGAGAGTGCTCTTCACACAGCAGTTGAGCTCTAGGAGTGCAAGTTTGCCTGCCCACAGGAGCTCACTGGAGGGAAAGCTCAGTGTTTGGAGCAGAAGGTAGCTGATTCTGTCTAGAAAGTCCTATTTTTCCTGTTTGTCAGGCCTGCAGCCCAGCTGGGGCTGACTCCTGCCCCAGGAGCTGTAGCTGGTCTCATGTTGAGAGATCCTTTTGGGGAAGTACCTGCAGCAGCCCAGGCAGCCCTCCCTGGGTGCCCCAAGGCTGCTGTTGCAGGTGACTGTGGCACAGCTTTGGGTGCAAGGCTACAAGCACTCACTCCTGGGCTCCCAGCAAGGTGCAGCTTTGTGGCTGGGTCTGTGCAGTGGTTGCCAGGTGAGTGCTGTTGCTGTGGGTGTGCTAGGGAGTCTTTCTAGTACAGACAGACTGGGATAGCCCTGGGCCTCACCTCTCACACTCCTGCTGGGATGGGGATGCTCTGTACCAGGGATGCTGCAGCTGCTCACATCTGGAGCAAACAAATGGAGTAGAAAGATGGGGGGGTTGCTGGGTACTTGGGGAAGGCCATTGCTCTGTGTCTCAGACCTGAAATTGAAGATACTAGCCTGAAGTGAAGCTCATTTGGAAGGGGACACTCCCAAGTGTCCCATTAAGTAGTCACTCATCCTACACAGCAGATTTTTTCCCCACCACAGAGGGCAGGAAAAGGCATTTCTGTCTTCCACTCAGTTGCTGTATTGTCAAGAAACCTGTCAGATACCATCTTTGGGATCTCAGCTTTAACCTGCTGTCTGGTTTCACCCCAAAGCAGAGGGCAGGCCAGGGGGCCAAGCACACAAAAGCAGCACAACCACCCAAGGCAGCCAGACTGAGAGTGCACAGCCCACGAAAGCCAGGAGGATTCACAGCCCAAAGCCCTGGGGCAGAGCAAGCTGATCATCTGGGACTCCAAGCACAGCCCCTGCATCCCTGCAGCACCCAGGGCACAGCAGCTCTGAGGTACTGCCAGGGCTGCAGGCCCCAGCAGGATCAGGATGGGTGCAGGAGAGGAGATGGATGTCATCAGTCTGCTCCCATCTGCAGGAGCAATTAAAGAGCAGAGACATGCCAGAGCCTGCTGGGGTGGAAGCAGCTCTCCAGCTCCTCACCTGACTAGATTGGTCCATCTGCACAACACTGTTGGGGCTGCCAGTCATCTCACCCAGTCCCTTCCAAAAGCCAGCAGCAATGGGGAGTGATGCTGGGAAGCTAAATGCCTTTGCTAATTGGACCTGTTTACCCTGGCTTTGGTGTTTTCTTGTTTCCCTTTGGGGCTGGGGCAGGAGCTTGCTGGGGTTTTCAGGCACCTGCCAGCTGCTCTCACCCCTGCTGGGATGCAAGACCTGGAGGGTAAGGCTTCAACTATCTCAGAGAGCAAATTCCTTTGCCCTTGCCTTTCCCTGTGCCACTGACAGGGAATGAAGAGCATTCCCCCAGCAAGGCTCTTGGCAGAGAGGATCGGTCCTCTCTGTCTCACACAGGGCTTGGGCCTCACCGTGCTACTGCCATGGCTATGAGAGGCTACAAGGGGCTTCTCCTCTCCCTGCCGTTCAACTAGAGGTAAAACAGAACCATCTGGGACTCAAGGAGAGAAGAAATAGCTTTGCTTTGGCCATGGAAGGGAGATGGAGGCATTTGCTAGAGAGCATCTGACAGCTTGGGGAGAGCTGGAGGAGCTGTGGTAACTAGAGCCTGTGTTTGCACTCACTCCTTTAGCACCAGGGATTGCCACACTTGAAAGCCGGGGTCCCGTCAGCATCAGGTTTTGGGATGGGAGAAGAGAGGAGGGGATGGGATTGGCGCTGTGAGCCCGGCAGCACACGCTGCTGCCTCGGCAGCTGCTCTCCTGCGCAATGGCAGCCTCCATCCATCACCCCTCTCCCCGCTGCTGCAGGAGCCGCCAGGGAAATGACACCTCCTGCTCCTCACCCCCGCATTCCCTCACCGTGTCCCCTTACCGGCTCCTGACCAAACTCTGCTGCCTCGGGTTATTTTTAGCTGCCTGGAACTCTGATCTTTTTCTTCATGGGCGATGTGTACTATGCAGGGCTGGAGGAGGGGGGGATGCTCATCCCTCCAGCTATGGAGCAGCTCTGGCCAGGGACCACGATGGCATCGTTTTCCCTCCGGGGCTTCCAGTGTCCATCAGCTTTCTGCTCTCTCGGTTACCTGATGGGGGATCAAACCACTTCGGTCCCTCCCACAGGGCAGGGAGGCGGTGCAGGGACTCTGTGCTGGGGTATCAGAACCAGGCTGAAGTGCATCTCTCAGCCCACTCTGGAGATGTTAAGGCCAGGTATCAGGCTGCTTGGTTATAATGCTCATTCACACAGCCCTTTGTCAGCACCATGAGGGCTTTTTCCTCTCCAGGGAGAGGGGAACTGCTGCAACTCTTCCTTTGCCAGGCTCTCACTGCTAGTCAAGGAGAGGGAGGGGACGCAGGAGGGTTTGGGCTTCTTACACCTGGTGCTGCTGGATTGCTCCACCATGCCCAAGAAGAAAGCATCTCCCTAAAGCCTAAGGGTGCTGAACGTTGCCAGGAAAAGGAAGGGAAGTGCCAAATTATTCTATTTATCAAAGTGCCTAAATTAAGAGGTGGGACTCTCTAATTCTAGGCACCTGGCATTGCCTTTCAGAGTGATAAATTAAGCACTGTGAGGACTTGCATGTGTGTGTGTGTGTGTGTGTTGCTCCTTTTCTAATGCTGTGGGGAAGAGCCTCCGTTTCTGGGGTAGCATCCTGCTGAGGTCAGCCTGGGCTGCTGCAGGGGCCCTGGAGCTGCTCAGACATGCTGTAGTGAACCCAGGACCCCCCAAAAATGGTGACTTTAGAGCTTCTTTTTTGTGGCTGAGCCCAGCTGTGACTGCAGCAGGGTTATAACCAGCCAGGGCTGACAGCACGTCCCCTGCATCCAGCAGCTCCCTGGGGCTGGAGGCACCAGCTGAGCCATATCACCATGCCCCTGCAGCAGAGCCTGCTGTGCTTCCTTAATCCTAATGAATTCAGGTTCCCAACACAGTGAGGAGAGCTGCTGCTGTTGCACTGGGGATGAAACCAGCACACCAAGGTACCGAGCTCAGAGAGGGGGACAGTGGCATGGGAGACCTCCAGCCCCCTCTGTGTCTCAGCTGGCGACAGCAGCTGCTCTGGCTCCACACCACCTGTGGCCCTTCCCCTGCTTGACATTCTTTCATGCTCCTTGGGAACAGATTTGCTGCCCAGAATCCAGCCCCATGCTGAAAGAGATGTTCCCCCCTGTCCTGTCACACAGGAGGACCTCGGGGGGCACCTGGGGCCACCTCGGATGCCCTGGGGCAGCACAAGGGTCTCTCAAAACCATCTGTGGCTCTGCAGAAAGATAAATGGAGAGCAAAGCACTGTGCTGGCAGATTGCTGCTCAGCAATTGCCCCTTGGAGGACACCTTCTCTGCAGCTCTGCCAGCCCACTGCTCTCGTTCAAGACTTTGCAATCATCCTAATAGAGTGAAGCTTTATTTACTGCCCTCCTCCGGCTCTTTAGAGCAGCCACGAGCACACAGCAGAGCTCTTTCCTCCTCTCCTAACAAGAGCAAGTTAATGGCCTTTCTGCCACGGCACAAATCAACCCCAAATAAACCTGGGGCACTGGGGGAAGGCTCTTAAGTGGTGCCTGAGGCAGAGCTGTGGGAAAGGGGAGGGCTAGGGGTCAGGCTGGCACCTGCAGGCAAAACTCTGGCCCTGCACAAGGAACAGCAAGAGCTTGGCAAGGTGGCCACTGGCTTCAGCTGTGGCTGGGAAGTGATGGCACGTTCATCCATGTTTTAAGTGGTCCCAAGGCTCAGCTGGGAATGAAGGGCAACCCCTGGTAGATACTAGCAGGGATGAGGGGCACTGCCCCAGGCTGAGCACACACAGGCTCACTACTGGCTGTTTAAATGATCATAGAATCACAGCATGGTAGGGGTTGGAAGGGACCTTTTGGTAGGCACAGCGCTGTGCCCATGCCAGGCAGCCCTAGGGTGTGCATTGTGTCTCCAGGGGCATGTCTGGGCAGAGTGGCTCCCTGGGTTGGCCAAAGCTGACCAGGCAGGAGCTGATGCCAGGCTGATGCCAGAGTAGTGGGCACCCAACAGGCAGTGCTGCCTGGACTCAAAAAGGGGCTCATCAAAACCTCATTTTCCAGGAGGTGTGAATGGATCTGTGGCTACAGAAAAAAGTGGGCAGCCCCACTCTCCCACCCGTGCTCTGATCCCACACAGGGCTGTGGTGGTGAGGGGAGAGAGTGGAGAGGTGAGGAGACACCAAACCGGTGCCAGGCACACCCGTGGCACACCACAGCCTGAGGATGGAGGGGGGGTGTGTGTGTCCTATGGGAGCTGCCCACTGGGGCAGAAACACTGTGTTCTGCAAGAGCAGGTCAAGGCTGCTGATTTCCTCTGAAAAGCTTCTTGGCCCAAACCTCTGCAAGCAGTAGAAATGCAAGAGCATGCCCTTAATCAGCCAGCTCCATCAGCACGGTGGCTGCCAGCTCCCCATCGGCTGGCTCTGACGCAGCCTCTCGGTTCCTTTGTGCTAACCACAGCTCCACTGAGAGCCTCACGAGCAGAGGCATTTCCCTGGAGAGCTGGGGGAGAGACAGGGGTGCAGAGAAACACCAGTGCCCCTGTCAGGGCTGGGATGCTGCCACAGCAGAAGCTGCACCTCTAGCTCTAGCTGTTCTGGGGCAAATCTGCTCTGCAGTGGATTGCTGCTCAGGGACACCAATCCTGGATGCACTCCTGTGTGACCTGATCTAGGTGGGAGCTGCTTCTGCAGGGGGTTGCACTGGATGATCTCTAGAGGTCCCTTCCAACCCCCAGCGTGCTGTGATTGTATGATTCTGTGCCTTCCCGTCCCCAACCTCGCAGGAGGGGACCCTCAGCCCAGCCTCACCTCAGCCCACGGCTGTCTCTGACAGGGCTATCGATTTGCTGGAGCTCCTAGAGATGCAGGATCCTCACCGGAGCCGTGCTGTGCATGTCGCCATGGTGACGCCAAGTGCTGCCACCTCCCCATCCCTGTCCCCGCCAGGACAAGCCGGTGCCTGAGCTGAGGGGCTGGGGCCACATCCCGCTGCATCTGTGGCTGGAGACGTGGGGGAAGGAGGTGCTGGGTGAGCATCTGCTTTCTCTCCAGCTCCCTTCCTCGCTTTGCCGTGCTTTTCTCTTCCCCCTTCTTGCTTTGCCATGTGTAGTGGTTTTGGCCTGGGCCAGGCTTTTCAGTAGCAGGGGGGCTAAATGAATGGCTTCTTTAAACAAAGAGAGTTGCCAGAAGCTTCCCCTGTAGCTGACAGGATTAGGGCCAGTCAGTTTTAAGCTGGACCCTGCACCTGACCCAGGCCTGGCCAATTAGTGATGGNCTTTTCCCTTTCCTTTCCCTCCCCTGTGCCATGCCTGGACCAGCTCTGCTCCCAGCAGCTGTGCCTCAGGAGGACAGTGGGGTCTGCAAGATGAAATGCACCAGGGAGCAATCTCTGAGCTAAGCTGGGAGGAGGTGAGAGGCAAGCCATGGGCTGCAAGAGAGAGCAGCTGTGTTGCTGCTGGCCTGCCCTTGCTTTCTGCCTCCAGGTAGTTAATAAGGAGGGTTTCTACCAGGAGTCAGCCCCCCCAAAATGCAGAGATGCCCTATCCAGAAGCCACCAGAGGAATGGATGCCAGCCTCTGTTTCATGGGTGGTTTGGAGAGTGTCTGACCTGAGGAGCTGCACACAGCTGCCCTGAAAGGGGTTGGCCGCAGGGCTGGAGATGCCTGAGGTGTCAGCCCCCTCCTCAGCCCTGGGCTGTAGTGACACAGTGCACTACTTACCTGCTCGTGGCATGGGGACACTGAGGTGAGGAACTGCTCAACACAGCCACTGCCTTCCAGCTGCCACACTTCATGTGTGCCTGAGCTGCAGCCAGGGGTGTGCTCAGCACCTTCACATCAGGGTTAAAGGGAAAGTGGATGGGGGGATGGGTGGATGGATGGATGGATGGATGGATGGATGGATGGATGGATGAGGCTGATGTAGGTTACTCCTCTGACACCACAGGAGCAAGTGTGGCCAGTGTATGCATGGTTCAGCCCTGGTGCCCACCTTGGCGTGGTCATGGAAGGTGTGTGAGTAAGAACCTGGGCTGCTCAGCCTGGGGCAGTGCTGCATGGGTTGACCCTGGTGTCAACAGGGACTCCTCCTGCCTGACCCTTCCTTGCCTCAGCTTTGCCTTCCCCTATCCCCAGCCTTTTTCCCATCCCCATCTGGCCTGTGCTACCCTGGCTGGGGGAACCATAAGCATAGTGGGTATATGCCTGCTCCATGTCTTCCCACCCCTGTCTGCAGTGGTCCCAGGGGGGCTTCAATGGTCTGAGGAGATGCTGTGCTGTGATGCACATGCACTGCCAGCCCACATGTTCAGATGTGGGTGTGTGCTCCCCCACTGTAGACGTGTCTTTGCCCTCACAGCAGGTGATGGAGTGGGCAATAGGAGCTGTTGGTGTGGCTCCTGCTCATCCTAAGCATCCTGCTTGCTCCAGAGCAGCTGCTGAGACCCTGTGTAAGGAGCCGGGGTGCCATCACCCCACAGAAGCTGTCTGGGAAAGCAAAGAGGGCAAAAAAAGGTTTCAGCTCCACAACGTGCTCCCAGGCTGTGTGAGAAATGCCTTCATGACAGCTGAAGATTCAGTGCAAGCTGGGTACTGGAGGCCAAAGGCTCTTATAACATATAAAAAGCCCTTTTCTGAAAGGGAGAGCTGGTTCATAGCCACAGAGATGGCCGTTTGCTCAGGAAACCTCTCAGAAAGCTCTCACTCCTTTTGCACCTAATGGGGTTATAAGCTCTACTGTAACTTGCCTGTCCAGAGCAAGTAACACACTTCCAACACCTCCTCTCTAGCCTCAGTGTCTCAACAACCCCACATCCAGAGCCAGAGGGAACATGATGGTGAAATCAAAGAGGGCAGAGCTCTCAGTCAGCCTGGAAGGGCACACACAGCACACACGACGCAGCCAGAGCCCAGCAACCCCAGCCTCCCTCAGCAAAACCAAAGGCTGCCTCTTCCTCCTTGTTCCAATCCCTGTTGCAATGAATTCAACATGTTTTAATGTCACACATGAAAGACCAAGGATCAGCAGCAAGAAACACCCCCCCCCCCAACCACTCATCTGCTGTGTTAAGCCACCGGGGCAAGCCGTGTGCTGATTGCTACGGAGGAAGGAGCTGATGCCACTCAGATATTGGCATCTTCAGTCCTGGCACGTGTTCTGCCCCATTCCCTGCCTACATCACAAATCCTTCCAGGGTGGGAGCACTGCAGGGGGCAGGGCTGGGGGCAATGGGATGTGTGAGGCTGCTTGTGTGTGCCTCTAGTCCTGGCTGCTCGCTGCCAAGATGAATCAAAGGGCTCCCAAAAGGCAGTGAAGTGAAAGGAAGGATGTATGTGGGGTCAGAAGTGGCTTCTGCCTGTCTCAGTTGCATTGCCTGGTGGCAGTAACACCACCCAGGGAAGGTGTGTGGCTCTGGCAGGCTGCAGGAGATGCTTGAGCTCACACAAGCAGCTCTGGGATGGGGGATCAGTAGCATTCCTAAGCTTTGGCCTCTCTGCCCTCGCTCAAGCTCTCCCCACTTTTGGCACAGGGACTCCCACCTTGGCTTGAGGATGCTGTTTGTGCTTGGCCTCACCCCAGCCCCAGGAGCAGAATGTTTTCCTGGCCCCTTCCCCATCTCTGGCTCCAGCACAGTGGGACCAGCAGGAGGCACGTGAGGTGGGATGAGTGGTGGGCTTTTATCCTCTTGAAAACAAACAGATTCCCCAGCAGCTGGGTGAGGCTGTGGGCTTGAAAATGCATGAAGGGGGGAGGGACCTTGCAAATATCTGAAAGCTTCATGCCAATGATTCCATGGCTCAGGTGCTGCCCCATCCCTTGGCAACCAGCAACCACTCGTGAGAGGCTTTGTAAAGCCCTTTGAACGCTCCCCAGGACTCGTGATTCTCTCTGGAAATTCACCTTGCACAGACTTCAGACCCTGTGTCTTCTCCTGGGGTCCAAGCAGGAACCCACAGATGCAGAAGCCCTTCCCCTGCAGAAAGCAAGACCTTTTGCCTCCTCTTAACATGGGAACATCAATAAGTACCGAAAGGCCATGAAAGCACAAGGTCCCTCAGCTCATGCAGGGGAAGGTGTGGGGCTCGTGGGAGGCAGGGCCCAGGCAGGAGCATGGATGTGAACCAATGGCACCAGTCAAGTGAAGGGAAAGCTGAGGAGAACCCACACCTCAGGCTTGTTCACTCCTCTCCCTCCCATACAGGGCAGGGAAAAGTACCAAGGGCCTTTGGAACCCAGTGAGGATGGGGAGGGCTCAGCCATCACTCACAGTCCCAGGGAAAACAAGGCAGGACTGCTTGACTTGGGGAAGGAAACAAAAATGAACTTAATCCACCACTTAAAAAAGCCCCACAACAAGCAGAAATCACCAAAAAAAAAAAGCTGGGGGAAGGTTTGAGAAGTGCTTGCAGCCCTTTCCCTTGTTACTGAGCTCCAGCAGCTCCACACAAAGACACCACAGAGGCCAAGACCAGAAGGGTGGTGATGGGCAGTGGGGTACAGCCCTGCCCCCCCAGCCCTGCTCTTTGTCCTGGTTCAGCCCCAGGCAGCAGCTCAGCACCACTGGCCCTGCAGTGGGATGGGGATGAGAGACAGGGAAACAAAAAGCAGAGCTCCTGGGTTGAGATAAAAGCAAGGTAACAACTACAATGAAACAAAATTCACAGTGATGACATAGTAATGAAAAGAAATATAAGAGGAAGAGAGAGAGAAATAAAACTCAAGGGAAAAACCCTACAAACCCAAGTGGTGCCCAAAGCAGTGGCTGAGCGGGTGCTGAGTGATGCCCCAGCAGCCTCCCCAGCAGCTGCCCCAGGTCACACACTGCCCATGATGGCCTAGGGCATGGAACAGCCTGTGGCTGGCTGGGCTCAGCTCCCCTGGCCATGTTCCCCCCCACCACCGGCTTCTCTGCCCCTCAGCCCCCTCACTGGGTGAGAAGCAGAAAAGGCCTTGGTGTTGTGCAAGCACTGCTCACATTAACCAGAACATCCCCGTTAGCAACGTTATTTTCAGTGTAAACCCCATCTCCTCCTGCAGCAAAACCACCTGGTATCATGTTCTTTCAATCACCATTGCACATGCCTTGAAGCTGGCACAGGTTGTGGCTGCCCTGGAGGGATGAGCACGGGGCTCCTGACATCCCAGGCCCCTGAAATGCTGCCACTTCTCACCGCCTCACCCTGTGTCTCATGGTGTTTGTTCTTTCCTCCTGGCCTCAGCCTCCAAATTCAAAGCACTGCATGAAGAATTGAGTTTTTAATGTAACCTGTAAGGATGAAGTTACAGGATCTCATAAACAGCCAGGGAGGCCTGGGGATGCTCAGCCAGGAGGCTTGGGGATGCTCAGCCAGGAGGCTTGGGGATGCACAGCCAGGGGGCTTGGGGATATACAGCCAGGGAGGCTTGGGGATGCACAGCCAGGGGGCTTGGGGATATACAGCCAG
>WBNH01011888.1:26855-38592 GCA_013401255.1 Urocolius indicus
GGGGGGGAGGGTGGAAACCCCTTGTGGGTCAAGGTAAAGGCAATTGAACAAAGCAGCAGCCACTCACAGAGCAAAGGAAAGCAGCAGATCTGTTCTGTCCTTGTCAGCAGCTGGGGATGTGCAAGAAGCAGGGCTGCAGCAGGCACAGCACTGGCTCCAGAAGACAAGTGTAATAACAAATGCCTCTCCCTTTTCTCCCTCAGCCTCTGTTGCTGAGCAGACACTGTGAAGTGTGGACTGTCCCTGGGGCAGCTGGGGACAGCTCTCCTGGCTCTGTCTCTCCCAGCTCCTTGCTGAGGGGTGAGGGGCAATGCTGGAGAGGCAGCTCTGCCACTGCCCCAGCAGAGCTCAGCAGCAGCCCCAGCACTGGGCTGGGAGCAGCAGCTTTGCAGCCACCCCTATGGAGCACCACACAGCACTGTGAGGGCTGCTGGGGGGGAAGATTAACCCCATCCCTGGCAGACACAATGCAGCTCTCCCTGCTGTGACTGTGCACTGCAGTTGTACTGGGAGTGCTGACTGGAGAAGAAGCTCCCTCCCCATGGTTGCTCCCAGCACTGTGAGCCAGGCAGAGGGGCAGCTGTGTGGGAGGAGGAGGGGGGTGAAATGCAGATGCTGCAGGTGGAAGGAGACCAGAAATGCAGCACTGGCAGCCTCAGCCACAGGTTCTTTTTCTCCCCTCAGTGCCACTCAGAGAAAACCATTTTTGCCCCAAAGGATGAGAAAGGCTCACATCAGTGGCAGCTGAACACCACAACAGCCTTCTAAGGATCTGTTTGCCCTGAGGGGGGTCATTCCCTGGGCCCCCCAAGTGCCCCATGGCAGACCCCAGTACCTGCCTGCCCTTCCCCCCCTTCACAGGGAGCAATCCCCAGCCTCCTGGCTGAGAGGGAAAGCATCCTTTCAAGACATCATCTCCAACTGCACTCACTCAGCCTCCTCAGCTTTTAGAGTGTGCTGTAGTATTTAAATGAGGTGAGCTGAAAAAGATTTCAGAGGCAGCAGGAGGCCTCTTGAAGAGAATGCAAGGAATGATCTGTGACAATGAGGAAGGAAGGGAAAGCTGTGAGATGCAGTGAGCTGTGGTGTTGGTTACACACATGCCAGCACAGGAGATGCTCTGCACGTGTTTCACGTGCCACAGTTGCTCTGGCAGCAGCAGGAGTGCTGTGACATGACACACTAGGATGTTATCCTCCTTCAGTGATCACCCTCCATCCCACCTGAAGGCTGGGAGCCCACACAGCTCCTCAGGCACCTGAGGGACAGGGGATTGTCCCCTGCAAGATCCCTCCAGGGCACTTGGTGCCCTTTGTGTGGAAGGCAGAGCGCTTTGAGATAGCTTCTGCATGCAGGGTGAGAAACACCTCACCCACTGCACTGAGCACATCCCAGCATGGCAGGTCCTTGGCCAACACAAAACTGAGGTCTCTTCTGCAGAAAGGAGCTGTGTTGTCTCTGCTTCACAGCTTGGGAAGCTGAAGCACACAACAGCTGCAGGATTAAAAGGGAAAAGGAAACCTCAAAAGTGAGCTCAAAGGAGCCTCAGGCAGCAAAGGGACAAGACACATGAAGGCAGTTCCAGCAGCAGGGATGCTGCTGGCAGGCACCAACCCCCTGGCTGCAGAGTGGCTGTGGCAGGAGGGCTCTGTGCTGCTGGGGGCCAGCATTGCACACCCAGCAGTGGCTGGGACCTGCTGCCCAGCAGAGCCCTGCAGAGAGGAGTCCCTGGGAGCACAGCAGAGCCCCGCAGAGAGGAGCCCCTGGGAGCACAGCAGAGCCCTGCAGAGAGGAGGCCATGGGAGCACAGCAGAGCCCTGCAGAGAGGAGCCCCTGGGAGCACAGCAGAGCCCTGCAGAGAGGAGCCCATGGGAGCACAGCAGAGCCCTGCAGAGAGGAGCCCATGGGAGCACAGCAGAGCCCTGCAGAGAGGAGCCCATGGGAGCATGGCTGTGGGTGCCTGGCTCCAACCCCGACCCTGGGAAGCAGAAGCCTCTGACTACAGCATTTCCTCTCCCCAGGAGAGGTTGGATGGCTACCTCGGAGAGCAGGAGTGATCACTCACTCCAGGCCCACAGTCATTTTCAGGCCTAAGTGGCACCTCAGTCCCTCCCATCCCAAGCTACAGCCAGAGGCTGGAACAGTTTGAGAGCCAGGAGAGATGCCATGAAGCCTGGATAGCAGATAGAGTGAGCAACTGGCTGCTCCTGGTCCTTTGCTCCTGTCTGGGTCTGAGTGATGCCATCTCTGTAGGCATCTAGATCCTCTGGTCTCAGAGCATGTAAGCAGTTTGATAAGAGCAGCTTGCCCAGGGGAAGCTTGCAGCCAGGTAGATACAGCAAATCCCAGATGTATGCACCAGCCATGAGCTTCCCTCTCAGCCTGGGGGGTTTTGCAACCCCTTTCCCATGCTCTCAGCCACACTTTGCCTCCTCTACCTTCCCTGCGTGAAAGCTCTACCCCGACATCAGCAAAACTAAGTACCTGTCCAGGAGAAGAAAGCAAGATTGATTTGACTCCAAATGCTGCCAAATGCATAAAGCCAACACACTGGGGAAAATCACACAGTCAATGTTACCCTGCTTTGCTTTTCAGCAGTAGTGACACTGGGTGTTATTTGATACAAGGGAGGACCCAAGGTTTCCAAAATGAAGGGTAAATAATGTAAATCAGAAGCAGTTCAGAGCAGGAGTGATGAGGAAGAGCTTCTGACTCAAGGTCATGTTTATTGTGGGGACCCAACACAGCTCTTGGCTGTTCTGCCATTGCCCAGACTTTCCACTTCCAGAAAGCCTCAGGCAAGCTTTCTGAGAGCAGCACTGCCCTGGCTCCTTTGTGCCATCCATAGCCATCAGCTGCATCAGTGCTAAAAGTGCTGGAAGCATTTTCCAGCCCTGTGTTTGCAGCCAGGAGCAGAGCAGGAGCCTTGCTCACTTTCCAGAGCACAAGCTCTGGAGCCACAGCCCCACAACATCCCAGTGAGTGGCAGAGCCTCCAGCCAGCCTTTGTGGGCAGCTCTGGCACAGCCATGCAGTGCCAACACTGGAAAATGTTAAAGGTGGTGTTAAAGTTGAAGGAACATCATTACAGATGCCAGGGCTGCTTTGCAGTCCCCTCAGGGCTTGGCTCTGGCTGCCTGTGACGCAGGCAGCGATGGATTTACAGCCAGGCTGCCCCAGCAGCGGCACCAGCACTGATGGAAGTGGGCAGGAGGGCTCCTGAGTGAGCCCATGAGCCATGTCTCACACCTACCCACAGCCAGGGCACATCCCAAGCCCAGCCTGGTGCCAGGTGTTGCTGCTGCACAGCCCCTCACCAACGTTGGGGCCCTGGCTCCCTCCCCCTGCACATGGCAAGTGGGGCTTTGGGGGCTCAGCATCCCCGACGGAGCCTGATTCAGAAAAGGCTGCCAGGGGCCAGGCTGTGGGGCTTTCCCTGTAAGTCTACTGTGTGTTGCCACAGGATGCCAAGCCTCAGCAGGAGGCTGCCTGTGAGAAGCCCCAGTCAGTGCCTTGGTACATCCCCTGGCAGAGGAGCAGCATTGCAAGCTTGATCTCCACAGACCAGAAATGCCACAGGGAGGCTTTGCCAGAATGGCAGAGACATCCCAGAGAGCAATCAGGAGAAGAGAGTAGGTGCAGAGGGGAAAGATGCTGAGATGCTGCAGGCATGGCAATCCAATTCCTTGTTAAAAGGGAAAGAGGCAGGGCTTTGGTGGCAATGCTGACAGGGCAACACCTCTGAGAGACGAAGCTGGAGGCTGGAGATGCAGACAGGCACTCATGTGTACACATGGGCACACAGAGGAAAATGATTGAGAGAGCCTGTAAGTGCAATGCTGGAGAGGATGGAAAATGAACCCAGAAAGCAGCCTGGGAAGTTCCAGTGAGCAGTGGCAGGCTGGGCTGGCTGCACCCTGAGCAGCAAGGAGCGAGTGTGTTGCAGCTGCATGGGGCAGGAGCCATGCCCAGCGTGTGGGGAGCAGCCACAGGGCTCACACAGCTCCTGAGCATTTTCAGCAGCAGCTTTTGCCATTCTGTGCAGTTACTGTGCAGTATGAGCAGCCCTCTCCATCCAGGCTCATCCTTTTCTCTCCATTGGCTGCAAGTGGAAGATGGGGCCCTGGCTCACTTGGCCTTGGGGAGGGCAGGTTTCTTGGCCTTGGGTTTCAGCCAGCTCCCCACAGCAACAGAGCCTTGAGAGGCCAAGAGGCAGCTCTCCAATCTCATCCCAGGGGATGAGGGCAGGAGGGAGCTGTGCTCTGCCCTGTTGTTACCAGCACTGCCATCCCACAGCCCTGTTAGTAATCCCCCTGCCCTGTTGTTACAGGATTGCTGTCCATCAGCATCCTGGCTGAGAGTGGAGCTGTGGTTACAGCCTGCTCTGGGCACTCAGGGATGCAGGAATGCTGCTGCCAGCATTGCCTGCCTACAGCTGGGGAATTGCCAAGGGAATGAAGGACACACAGCTCCATGTCTCCTTAACACTAACTATCTTCATCCCACTTCTCCTGGCAATGAATCAGGAACAAAGCCCAAACATCTCTTCTGTTCACCCAGGTGAATGTAACAGGGGGGCTGGTGAGCTTTGCTGTGCTGTGAGCAGCCCTCAACCCCTGCCTCACCAGCTGCACATCCTCTTCATTATAGGCAACTACATCCCCTTGGGCAACTGGCCCTTTGGGTTTATTGCCAGCCTGTGCCTAAACCTGAGAGCACCATTCCTGAGCCGTGCCAGCCTGGCTCTGAACCTGAGAGCACCACTCCTGAGCAGGGCCAGCTAAGCCTGAACCCGAGAGCACCACTCCTGAGCAGTGCCAGCCTCGCCCTGAACCTGAGAGCACCACTCCTGAGCAGGGCCAGCTAAGCCTGAACCCGAGAGCACCACTCCTGAGCAGTGCCAGCCTCGCCCTGAACCTGAGAGCACCACTCCTGAGCAGGGCCAGCTAAGCCTGAACCCGAGAGCACCACTCCTGAGCAGTGCCAGCCTCGCCCTGAACCTGAGAGCACCACTCCTGAGCAGGGCCAGCTAAGCCTGAACCCGAGAGCACCACTCCTGAGCAGTGCCAGCCTCGCCCTGAACCTGAGAGCACCACTCCTGAGCAGGGCCAGCTAAGCCTGAACCCGAGAGCACCACTCCTGAGCAGTGCCAGCCTCGCCCTGAACCTGAGAGCACCACTCCTGAGCAGGGCCAGCTAAGCCTGAACCCGAGAGCACCACTCCTGAGCAGTGCCAGCCTGTCCCCAGCCTAATTAAGGCTGCCTGAGTGTGAGCAGAACCAAGCCCTTCCCTGTGTGGCTGGATGCTGCATTGTGCTCTTACCCAGAGAGCAGGCCAAGCAATGCAGGCTGTGCTGATGGAATTCCTAATGCAAAGGATTCAACTCCAATGATTCCATTAACACTGCAATTGAGTAATTGCATTGCTGTAATTGAGCAGTGGTTGTGTTGTCCCAGCATTTGAGGATGGGTGCAGCTGCCTTTCAGCAGGCACAGGGAGACAGATGGTGCTGATGAAGGGCAGCAGATAAATGCCAGGTCACTAGATTAAGTGCTCTTCTTATTTTGGCTGTAGATGAAAGTCAAGCCAGTGTGATCCTGCTGCCTTTAAAAGCTTCACTAACAGAAATAGAAGAGGCTCTGCAGGGTTGCAGGAGCCTGCTTTAGCATTAATTACTTTTTATTGAAAGCTCCCAGCCTGTTTGGCACTGCCCCAGCACCAGAGCAGCCCTGCTCCCTGCCCAGCCAGCCTGGGATCCTCACCAAACCCTGCTCAGAGCTCACTCACCAGCCAGGGAGGCTTCAGGATGCATTTCTACCTGCCTTAGTAGCCTGAATGAGCCTGCAGCGTCAGACCAGGAGTCAAGAGACTGGGTCTTGGTAAGTCAGAGACATAGAAAGAGGAATGTTCAGTTTTAGGGTGCCTGAGATGTGGGAGGTGCTGCTGCAGGGAGGGTCTGCAGGGCTGAGGCCAGGGAAGATGTTCAGGGTCAGTTCAAGTACCACTCAAGCCCTCCCCTTGCATTACAGCCCACTTCTGGGGAAGAGTGCCCAAACTGGCTGCTCCACAGTCAAGTTTGACCCAAGCAAATCCATTAACTCTTCTACCCAGCCTCTCTCCCCAGAAGGACCATTGCAGTGACCGCAAGAGCCACTATTTCCCCTTTCCCTGCCCAGGCAGGGCCTCTGGGGCTGAGTGCTGCCTTCGCCCTGAAGCCCAAGGCTGATGGTCAGCCTGGGTAACACAGGCACTTGGCTCTTCAAGGATTAGCCCCTCATCAGCTGCAGCTGATGGATGACTTCCTTGCCTGTATTTGGAGAGATGGGTGTTTTCCTGGGAAGGAAACTTTATCACTTACCCTGAGGTGTTGGGAATGGGAGGTTGAGTAGCATGGTTAACCCCTGCAAGCCTGTGAAACCACTGCAAGCATCACCTATAGCTCCTCTGATCTGGGATCTTTGCACCACAAATCTGCCCCTTTCTTCCTCTTCCCAAGCAGTTTCAGTTTTGTTTCCCCACTCCCAGAGCTTTCTGTGCCATTTAACTCTGTCAGATTTTAATTATCTCTTAAAGAAAGAGGCAGCTGGTGCCATGGTGCTGTTTGCAGCTCCCCTCCCCTCCCACTCTCTGCAACTTCTGAGCTTGCTGCTTAATTGCTGAGACCTCCAGCAGTGTTAACTGGAACGATGGGGTTTATTTACACCTTGCATATCAACAGGCAGCTAGATGGAAAATACACCTAGTGATGCTCCCAGTGCTGGGGAAACCAGCATGCTGATGCAGGCCCTGTCAGGCATGCAATGTGAATGGCAGCAACATTGTGCTCTGCCAGCTCACTCTTGGTCCCCCAGCTCTGGGTTAGCTCTCCTGTGGCCACTGCAAGATAAATCCACACAACCCAGCCTTTGCTGACTCAGCTCATTGCTCTCATTTGAGGTTGATCACACATGCAAAGTTAACTCAGCTTAACTGTACCTGAAATACATGTTGAAGGTCTTTTCCCAGGCACCCATAGGCAGGAGGGAGCACAGATGTGTCTGCAGGTGGGAGGGCGCTGCCAATAAGGGCTCCTTCTGCTCTGACCACATCTGGAATCTTGTGTCCAGCTCTGGGCCCCTCAGTTGCAGAAGGACAGGGAGCTGCTGGAGAGAGCTCAGCACAGGGCCACAGGGATGAGGGAGTGGAGCATCTGCCTTGTGCTGAAAGGCTGAGGGAGCTGGGGCTCTGCAGCTTGGAGAAGAGGAGCCTGAGGGCTGAGCTCAGGAATGGTTCCAAATGCATCAAGGGTGGGTGTGAGGAGGCTGGAGCCAGGCTGTGCTCAGNCCCTGTGAGTGTGTGGTGAGTTCCCTTGTGCAGACCAATGGCAGAGGAAGCCACAGAGCTGAGTTCTGGTTCCTTCTCCTTCAAGGCACACAGAGCCACGAGTGTGAGAGGGGACAAACGTGTGCCTGTGGCTGGGAAGCCACGTGACAGTGATGAGTCTGGATGTGACTGAGTGATGCTGTGATAAGCCACTGCTGCCCTGCTCTGCCAGCCCAGCACCCAGGCACAGCTTTGGCATACGTGCCCATGTTTACTGTAGACCCCCATTTTCCCACCACATCAGCAATGCCAAACCCAGGGGCAGAGTTATCTTTGCCTACTGTGGTAGCCTGTCTTCTGATTAAGATCTTGCACACAGGCTCGTGTCCAGCTCTCTCAGGGAAATCTCACCTGTACTGCTTTGGTTGTGCTGCAGCTTTCTGTGTGCTTTGGGTTTATCAGGTGTTTGAGGAAGAGCAGCTAGCAGCAGTGTGCTCCAGAAAATCCCTACAGGCAACTCCAATAAGCCCAGACACAGTGGCACAGAACCATAGAATCGATTCAGTTGGAAAAGACCTTTAAAATCATCGAGTCCAACCCCACTGCCCAGCCCAACACTAACCCACAGCCCTCAGCACCTCAGCCACACAGCTCTCCAGGGCTGGGGACTGCCTCACCTCCCTGGGCAGCCTGGGACAGGGGCTGACAACCCTCTCAGGGAAAATGTTCTTCCTAACGTCTGATCTAAACCTCCCCTGGTGCAACTTCAATCTATTTCCTTGTGTCTTATCATTTATTACTGGAGAGAAGAGATTGATCCCCAGCTCCCTGCAGCCTCTTGTCAGGGAGTGTCAGAGAGGGCTCCTGTCTGCCCTCAGCCTCCTCTTCTCCAGGCTCAACACCCTCATTCATTCCCTCAGCCCCTCCTCAGCCCCTTGTGCTCCAGCCCCTTCCCCAGCTCTGTGCCCGGCTCTGGCCACGCTGCAGCCCCTCAGTGTCCCTGTGGCAGTGAGTGAGGGGCCCAGCACTGACACAGCCCTGGAGCTGCAGCCTCCCCAGTGCTGAGTACATCATGTGTGGCATGATCATAGCTGCAAGCCTGGTAGTCTCTCTCTACACTCCCTTTAAAAGCAGGGACTGCAGGAACAACAGAGGCAGCAGAAGGCCTGCAGTGACACTGTTGTACACAGAGGCAGGTCACCTTGGCTGCCCAGTACTTCCCACAAACATTTCCTGAGCCTTTCCTTAGACCTGGGGAGCAGCAAGGGCTCATTGGCTCAGGAAGGTCCTGAGCAGACTCTCGTCAAAAGTTGTGTACTGTAGGATGGTTCCTAAACTCACTGAAGGCAAACAAGGGTTGGGCTGTTCCAACAGAGAATCAGAGTCACAGCATCGTGGGGGTTGGAAGGGACCGTCAGAGCTCATCCAGCCCAACCCCCTGCCAAAGCAGCTCCCACCTAGATCAGGTCACACAGGAACGTGTCCAGGGGGCTTTGAAGCCCTCCATGGAAGGAGCCTCCACACCCTCCCTGGGCAGCCTGGGCCAGGGCTCCCTCACTCAAACACTCAAACACTTTCTCCTCATGTTTCAATGGAACTGTTTGTGTTGCAGCTTCATCCCATCACCCCTTGTCCTGTCACTGGATACAACAGAGAAAAGAGCTGCCCCAAGCTCCTGACACCCACCAGTGAGAGATTTGGAGCTGTCAATGAGCTGCCCAACATATTGCATGTTTGCTGGAAAAGCCTGTTTTGGGGTTTCAAAGCTGCATCTGCCTTCTGTAGTTGGGGTGCAGTTGCCATCAGCCTCTGTCCCTGTCAGCAGTCCATAGTTCATTTCAGAGAATCACAGGATGGTTTCAGCTGGCAGAGCCCTTTCAGCCCATGCAGTGCAGCCTCTATCCAGCCCCATCACCCACCAGCCCATTGCCCTCAGTGCAACACACACCCATGTCTTCAGCACCTCAGATAGTGGGTAAACAGATGCTGGAGCTTTTGTCTCAATAAAAGAACAAGTGCAGAGTGCAGTTGTATGTGTACATGTGAGATGTGCAGCTCAGCATCAGCAGCTGACTGTGCATGTGCAGCTCCCATCTCCCTGGCTGCCCTGTGGCACACAAGCTGTTCCTACCAAGCACCAGCCACCAAAGTCCTTTGCTTTCCTTGAAGAAACCCCAAATAAGCACGTTTTCCTTCAGACCAAAAGGGTTTAAAGTGGTGGGAAAGAGCAGCAAATGCCTTTTAGCAGAGCAAAGGGAACCCACACCCTCCCCCTGTGACCCCAGCTTTGGTAGAAATGGACTTTTTCAGTTGTGGTCTTTGAAGGGTGGGCAGTGGGAAATCATTATTTGCAAACCTCAAGTTACTGTCCCATGGCTTGTTGCACAGCAGCAGGTGAAGAGCCCATTTATCCAAGTCCTAAAAGCCAGCACTACTGTCATCTGTCAGAGTCAGCAGCGAGTGCCAGAAGCTGGCTGCATGATGAGGAATAAGCCCTGTTGGGAACCTCTCCAGAGCAGTGGGCCACTGCTTTTGGCTTTGCTGCAGAGCTGTTCTCCCCAGTCTAAAGCCAGGCCTCAGCTCTTCTGCAGCTTGCAGTGGTGAGTGAGCCTCCAATGCATGAGAAGCGATGCCTAGAGAAGGAGAAGCTGTCACCCTGCAGCACGTGGGTGCTCTGCCACCTCTAAGCCAGAGGATTTGCCTTGCTGAAGATGGGTTGAACGTGATACACCATCCCCTTTCCCTCTCCTGCCCTCTGCACTGGGATCTCCTGTGCCTGCAGATTGAGGATGCAGTTTCTCCAGCTCCCAGCACACACAAGCTGATCACACAGGCTGCCTCAAGGCTCACAAGCAGGGGACAGTTGTCTCCCTGCCAAACCTTCCAGCACTGTACCGTGCTAAAGGCTGACAGCACACCCTTTCCTACCCTCCAGTTTGACTGGCAGCATTTCTTTCCTGCAGATGGAGGGCTGTTGCAGGGGATTGTTGATCTATGGGGCTGAATGGCACGTGCACAGCAAGCCCATGAGCTCACTTGTTCTCAATAGATGTTTCCTGTACAGAGACCTCAGCAGCTCAGGTGCCCACAGCATGTCACAGAAGCAACCTTCTGTCAGAATCCCCTTGAGGCAGGACACAGCCCACACCACCTCTGTGTACAATGCACCACGAAGAACTGGCCAGCAGAGCCCTGCAAGTCAGAGTGTGGTCACAGCATGGACAGGGAGCACTGCCCAGGGGCAGGAGCAGGGACTTGGAACTGCCACCTCCAGCCAGGCACCTGCACACCCTTCAGCTGAGGGCAGAGCTCACCAGGACTCCTCTAAATCAAATGCCAAGTGGAAAGAGCTGCTCAAACAGTGCTCAGCAGCCCACCCACCCACCATGGGTGCTGCCATTCAGCCTCAGCAGGTCACTGACACCTTCCTCCCACTTGCTCTGGGCTCCTCCCAGCAGCAGAAAGGGTGAAAATGTCCTTTGATCTCATCCCTCTTTCTGACTACACTCTGTATGTCTTTGCACCAAGAGAGACTATCACAGACTCACGTGGAACGTGGTATCTCAGCTGCTCCATGATGCTTCCAGGGCCCAACAGCTCCAGCAGGGTGAAATGTTGCTTGGTAAATGCTGCCCAGGGACAGGCTGGATGGTCCTTAGGCTGCACTGCACAGCCTTCATTAGCTTCCAAATGAATTCCTGTTGTGGCTCATGGCTTCCTTCACATGCTCTTACATTCCAGACTCCAAGGACATAAGCAGTTCTCTTGATTGAAGGAACCAGGCTGAGATGCTGCTTGGCTGTGGCTTGGGGAGGGGCAACAGCACTGGGAGAGATGTTTTATTCAAGGGAACAACAAAAGAAGTGACTTCCAAAGAGAAGCAGAGGGTCCAATAAACTCACAGAGCATAACCCTGGGGGGTTCATGGTTGAAGACAACACCAGGAATGGGGCTGTAGATTGCTTCAGCTCTTCTCTTTACTCAGGACCCATATGACAGCAAACAACTTATAGCTCTCATCTCTCTCATCTGAGCACTGGTCCAGGACAAGCCTGTGGGATCTTTCTGGATGGTGAAACTCTTCTCTTCACCCAAGAGGTGTCCTGCCCCTGGGCTGATGGAAGCACCTTGCTGCAGAACAAGAACAGCTCTAATCCCCTCATTTCCCTGTTTGCCTGCTAGCCTTAGAGCAAAGGCTTGGTCACTGCTTGGTTTGGTTTGGTTTCTAGTTAATAGTGCTGCTCCAAATAGGGAAAAGGATAGAGGCATAGCAGTGGGGGTTGTCGTGGTTTCGGCCCATCAGGGAACAAAAGACCACGATTAGCCTCAAGTACCGAAGACTTAAGGATTGCTAAAGGGCAGGGAGAGCTTAATTGCTGCTTAAGGTGCAGGACAAAACAGAGCAGGCTACTCGGCTTGGGGAAGAAAACAGAAAA